>MJUT01064705.1:189521-210680 GCA_002080005.1 Gigantidas platifrons
AGAACGATGTTTTTGTAGTAGTTTCATCTAAGTTTTCGGAAAGTTGTGGAAATGAGAAACTTTTTTCTTGTCCTAATTACTAACGATATCAAAACGGTGTTCTACTGATGGTTTTCATTAAGGGAAAACAACCCTGTAACTGTATATATTTTGTAGTTTGATTTGTTTTGTTTTGTTTTGTGTAATATATTATTTATGTTTACCAAGTCAACAATTACTGTTTAATACATATTTATGATAACCTATTTCTAGATTTATTGTAAGGTGTTATTTACATCTTGTATTAAGAACTTTATTCCACCAGTACCCCCATGAAAGTTATGTTAGTATACCAGTTCTACATAACTTTTCCTTTTCTGATCGATTATACTCAAGAAAACTCCCCCTGTATATGTTCCTTTTTACTCCCATTTTCATCTTCCGTGGATCGACCTATTTTCTTAGATGCCCTGAAATTTCATTATTTACTTTATATTGTTTATGTCTTAGATTATGGCTAATGATCTGATTAGCTACAGGGCATCAATAGGGATGTTTTACTGCTCTACTCATTGTATTTTTGTGTATGGAAATGTTAGTGTGGGTATGTCTCCCATTGATGAGATTTTTTATTTATTAGGTCTACTTGTAAATTTTATTTCAACATGTTTTGTTAAATGTAAGCTTCATAATGACAATATTCAGTTTTTTCTTTTCTTATGGTCTATAGTTCTGCTTGCGAACGATATTGCAGAAAATCCCGGACCGGAGACAAATGATACGATTTCAAGTGGACTGACGATTTTTCATCTCAATATTAGAAGTATTAGGAACAAACTAGATTCTATTTTATATTTGTTAGATCACGATATCGATGATTCCATTAGCGACGACGTTCTGGCTATACCTAGATATGACGTTATTATCAGAAAAGACAGAGCTGGAATAGGCATAGGTCTAGGTGGTGGCATTATATTGTACCACAAAGACTACATTAAGGTTGATCGTAGACAAGATCTCGAACTACCTGGTTTAGAATGTATTTGGGTCGAGATTAGAACCAAACCCCAGCAAACTCTATTGAATATCTCTTATAGATCCCCACAGTTCACTGATAGAAATTATTGGTCATTATTTAGCCAGTCGATAGGATTAGCTTATGATCTTTCACCCAATCTATTGATTGTTGGTGATCTAAATATTGATTTTCTGTCGCCTACACCTTTTTATGTTAATGATGTTTTGTCCGTGAATGGGTTGGCTAATGTTATACACGAACCAACTCACTTCACGGCTAATTCGTCATCATCTATAGATCCTATATTGGTTAGTGATACTATCCGTACTATAGAATCTGGTACTATACCGATAGATAGAGCTATCAGTGACCATGACTGTACTTATATAGAAATTGATTGTAGATACAAACTAAGTAAATGTTTTAAACGTATTGTATGGGACTATAACCACGGTGATTACGAACGCTTTCGAAAGCAAGTTTCAGATACTGACTGGGATACCATAATAAATGACGACGACACTACTAACAACGTTTGTATTAACTTTACTGATAAGTTCCTTACTATAGCTAAAGAATGTATACCCCTTAAGACGATACTTGTTAGACATAACGATAAACCATGGATATCTTCGGAACTAAAAAAGGAAATTAGAAAAAGAGACAGACTTAGACAGAATTTTCTCCGATTAAAAACTCGTAGCACAGAGCTGAAGTACAAGTCTCAGCGCAATAAAGTAAACAATATTAAAAAACAGTGCAAAGTGTCTTACTTCGAAAAAATAAGCGAATCGCTTTCTGACCTCAAGACAACAAACATAAAAATGTATTGGCGAACCGTCAAGCAACTGCTTAAGAATTCTTCCCCTAATTCTTCATTACCCCCTATTTGTGCACATGAAAATGATACTGTATATAAATTCGAAGATCAAGAAAAAGCGCAACTATTAAACGACTATTTTTGCTCCATTGCTACTTTAAACAACGACAATAAAGATATCCCCTACATGACGGACAGAGGACCTGGTATTCTAACCGAAATTATTGTAACAGAACAGGACATCAATGACATTATCTCTTGCCTGGACCCGCAAAAAGCATCTGGACCAGATGATATTAGTCACCGTATGTTAATTGCCACTAAAAACACAATTTGTCGTCCACTCTGTAAATTGTTTAATTTGTCTCTAAGGAAGAAATGTTTTCCGTCGTTTTGGAAACTCGCTAACGTTATAGCAGTTTTTAAGAAATCTGACAAATCGATCGCTTCGAACTATAGACCAATATCGCTTCTTAGTTGTGTTAGTAAAATTTTTGAGAGAACTGTCTTTAAATATGTTTTTAACCATATTAGTCGCCATAAGTATCTACATAAACTTCAGTCTGGCTTTCTCCGTGGCTATTCCACTACACATCAATTAGTTGAAATATACCATTGTATAATGACTGCATTTGAAAATCAGACTCCTTTGACATTGACGTTTTGCGATGTAAGTAAGGCATTTGATCGTGTCTGGATCAGGGGCTTGATTTACAAACTAGACAAATATGGCGTGAGAGGCGACATCTTGGAATGGTTTAAAACTTATCTCACTGACAGAAAACAGAAAGTTGTACTGAATAACACAGAATCAGAGGTTGGTTGTTTATACGCTGGTGTCCCTCAGGGATCAGTGTTAGGCCCCATACTATTTCTAATTTATATTAACGACATAGCCGACCACACAGACGGTATATGTAGACTTTTTGCAGACGATACATCTCTTGGACATACTAGTAACGATCTAAAAAACTTGCAGGACATGGTTAATTCTGACCTCTCAAACATTAAAAAGTGGAGTGAAGACTGGCTAATAACGTTCAATCCAGATAAAACTGACATCATGCTATTTGATAATAGACGACAAGGAAATCTTAGATTCAAGTTTGGACAAACCGACATACTATCCGTTGACTTCCATAAACACCTGGGTATCGTGTTCAGTTCTGACGGTAAATGGACACGACATATTGATTACATACTATCTAAGGCATCCAAGCAATTATGTGTTCTAAGAAAATTGAAATATATTCTAAAACGGGAAATTCTTGAAAACATCTACTTAACTTTTATTAGACCTTTGTTAGAATATTCTTGCGAAGTGTGGGACAATTTTTCACAGACGGACAACGACAGACTAGAAAAATTACAACTAGAAGCAGCACGTATTGTTACTGGGTTAACTGCCTATTCAAGTAGGGATTCTTTATATCAAGAAACGGGATGGGAAAAATTATCAAGTAGACGGGAACGCAAAAAATTATGTTTAATGTATAATATGTACCATGGACACGCCCCATCTTATCTGTGTGACTTATTACCCCCTCTGGTTCGTGATGTTACCAACTACCCTGTTCGAAACAGAAATGACTACACTGTCCCAAGATGTCGCTTATCGTTATACCAATCTTCGTTCATCCCGTCTGTCATAAATCTTTGGAACAGTCTAGACAATGACACCAGAAATACCAGAACATCAGACTCATTTAAAACAAAACTTAAAAGTAAAGTTGTACTGACTAAAATTCCGGCACATTTCTTAGTCGGGGATAGACGACATAATATTTTATATGCAAGATTACGTCGTAGTTGTAGCTCGCTCAAGTATGATCTATTTCGATCCAATATAATAACAGATTCGAGATGTGTTTGTGGGTTTACCAGGGAGGACTCCTCCCACTTTCTCTTGAACTGTCGCTTGTATATCGAACAGAGGACAGTTCTCTTTCATTTTTGCACCACCATAATTTTCAGAGAAATATTAGAATTTTACTATTTGGAGATTCTAATAAAACCCAAGCCCAAAATATATTGTTATCGAAAGCAGTGCAGACATTCATTACGAACAGTAGGCGATTCACTGAAGGAACATAACCCCCCCCCCCCCATTTTACTTATCTGTTAATGTTTAATTTTGCTATGCCTATGCCATAAATGATTATACTCTTATTATCCGTCATGTTCTCTGTCAGACCTATGTTTGTATGTTACTGGAGAGAACTTCATATAAGTTGTAAAACTTGTGTTCAATCCTATTGTATATATTTGACAATAAAATATGTTTAAATCAAAATGTACCTATAACTTCTATAGAAATAACACGATTTTAGCATTCACACTTTATGCATGTTGATCTGGTCTAGACCTGTCACTAATGTAAGAACTGTCCGTGTTCACTTGCTGTATAATGGTCGCATTCTTTTTGACATGACTGTGTCAATGATAAAACTCTCCACTGGTTTATCGAGTGCAAACCAAACTTTATCCAGCACGTATTTTTCTGTTTATCCTGTTATAATGTAAAATGAAAGAAAACAAAATATTATCATGAAATCATCATAAACATTAGCAATATCAAGACAGACTTATCATATCACTTCAATAGAGAAATTACATTATCACTTAACAGTGAAAGCTTTATTTGTATAGAATAGGGAAAACGTGTAATACCACCTCTTTTTCGCATAGCCAAAGAGCTGATCACAGGATAAGAACATGCATCTATACTACACTGTACACAATACTAAAACATTTTTGTCCATGATTGAAATCGTTCTCATTTTACCGCCATAGATGATCAGATAGCTTTTAGACAGTCGATAAATAAACCCACAAATTGTTTCAGTGTATGATGCAGATTATAAGTTTGTAGTTTATCTTAGTATTATATTTACATGGAATTATCTAATGCCATGTCGTTTCATTTACACATTTTGCCCATGTTTATTATCTACAATACGTCAAAATGAAAGCTAATACGATTTTGATAAGACATGGAGTCTCAAATGTTGCTTTTTATGTTTGTTTTAGTCACATGGTGTAATATATGAATTCTTATGTAATTACCGAGTCAAACATGTATACAATGTATGTTTGGTTTAGTTGTATATATTAAGCAATCATTGTAGTAACATTTGTTTCTTCTTGCTTTTCATTTTTCTTTCCTTTTCTTTTCATTTTTTTTTTCATTTCTTTTTTTTCTTTTTTTCTCTTCTTTGTAGGTACTTATTTGTAAAATGGCTTACTTCATCAAGTTTAAACTAGGTTACCTTCAATCTGTATTTATCATTTATTTGCACGATTATTACATACTTTCGTTGTACCTAGCTATGAGAGTGGCAATGTTTTTTTTATTGTCGTCGTCTTCGTCTTTCATTATACATTTTGTATATAAAATTGAATGTATTGTGTATATATGTGTTTCTATGTACTACTTTTAAGAGACAAACTGTACAAACAGTTGTAATACGTAGTAATATACATCCAGAATGGCATTGCGCATGTGCTGTTACTGCTTGATTACATATTTGTCTGGCTAGCTGATCGAGTAGTGTACCAAGCTTTGTCACTGAACATAATTCAGTAACAAATGTCATCTTGCACATCCATTCTGCATAGATAATGATATAAAAAAAGTACCAGACATTATAATCACTAGGTGTGTGATTATATAAAATCCTAGCAAGTGATATAAACTCCCGATGGAACACTACTTTGTTGACCAATATTCCCGGTGGGTCACGTGATTGTGCTAGTCATAATGATGTACACCGTGATTCGTAGAATTCTACATAGAGAATGGTCATCCTTAAGAATAGTTTAACCCCGCCACGTGTTATTGAAGTGCCTGTACCAAGCCAGTAAAGTGACCGGTCATGTATGTATGTTAGTGTATCGATTTGACCTCTGTCTACTATTTACTAATGGATTTTGAAGCTGTCCCGACAGTGTAGTATTGTTTTTATTATTTTCATTTTCATGCTACACCTCAGATAATCAGTGTTTTTCAAATTTGTTTAATGTAATAGTTGTTTTGATTCTATCCTATGCTGGTATTGCTTTCTTCTCGATTGTAACATTGGGTAGTTGTTGTTATTTTACCCTAATTGTTCTCTAATTATGTTTTATATCATATATCCATTACATATGTATTATGGTAAAAGTTCAGTTTATTGCTATTTTCCAATCTGGAAGAGCAAGAAAAATCCTCCTAGAAAAGATATTTCATTCTAAAGGACGTTTTTGTTTTGATATACCATTTCTTCAAAGAAACTGCCATAAAGTCTAATCTCATGAAGTAGCATTGTGATAATTTTAGTTTGTTTTATTTTCTTTTAAATTGTAAATTTCATTAACAAAAATACATTCATGTTGTAAATTTGTTTTCTTATCCATTACATTAAGACAATTAATCCAAATATATACGTGTAAGGGTTATCTCCCTTGCTCGTGTTGATTTCGAGAGACCAAAGTAATAATCATGTTCCAATTCAATCTGCTCAATGAGAATCAATATATTTTATTTTTTATTTATTCCATTTTAACACTAAGCCATTTTTTTCCATTGCTACTAAATTTGGCAGATATAAAAAAAAATATATGTCAGTACGAATTATAATGACAACTTGTCTCCGAGCGATTACTTTGTTCATGTTTATAGGTTTTTGTATTTATTCTCTGGATTTAGACACAATTTATTTGGAAAACATCTATTGGATACAAGCTTATGAGTTATTAAGAAAAGTTTGAATATATCAAAGGCGTAGTCAAAAGCCGTAAATATAATGATGACAAACAATACAATGGCCAAAATAAAATAGACAAAAGTGATAAACACTAATGAGGAAACTAAAGATTTGGTAGCACGAACCAACTGAAGACCACAGTGAACTCAACGACTCCGGAAGGGTGAGCAGATCCTGCTCCATTAGTGGCATCTGTCGTGTTGCTCTTGGCAATAAGTCGCGATTAAGATAGGAAAAAAACATCTTAACCTATCATGTTCAATATTATAGTAATTGACCATCAGTCGATGATACGATTGATGCTTTCTTAAAATATGGCCTATATGATAAACGTGAATCAAAATAACTAAGTACACTAAGTTAAAAATAAGTATTTTGGATTATCTTCTACACGTCCGCAATTGTCGTATTTAACCAATCAAATCATTAATTAGACCGTGATGATGCCAGTATATAGGATCAAAAGGATCTTTATTGTATCAATCTAGTTAAGTACTATTTAACATGTTTGTTTGTTATATAGGTACTTCAGATCACAGTACGTCTCTAAGTGGTGTATTTACCATAGTTAAGTAGATGACATAAAAAGTGTATAAATATGATCAATTTCTAGAGTTTATTGTTATTTTATAATAGACGGTACCGCATGATGCTGTTACTATACGTATGAATATAACGTTAATTATTTTTCACTTTGAAAACTCTGTTGTTAACGTTTATGTAACACAAAGGACACCTGCCTGTGTGGTTCAGTGTTCGACATAGTTATTGGAAGGTTACAGTTCCGACTTAACCAAAATATTCTTAGAAATAAGGCCAACGACCCTAAGGTATATGTATTTGTACGAATACACATGATTAGATAGTCTCAATATAGTAATAGCTAACATAATAACTTAGAATGCGGCAGATCGTTGGTTCCATTCCCCAAACTACAAGAAATTATTTGAAATTCAATCTATAATTGCCAAAGCCGCCCAATCGTACATAGTTCTTCGTTCATATTACAAGAAAAGGCATGTGTTCACACCATGATGTATTGAAATATTGAGTAAACCGGCAGCAAAACAATAAACCAATTGCATGACCTCAGTGTGTATTAGATATATCATTGTCAAATGTGGTATTGGTAAAATACAGGTCAGAAAGATAAATATCCAGATTAAACACGAGATATAGCATATAGCACAACCAGTATCTTCAAAAATGTTGACGCCTTAGACCGACGCATGATTTCTTTATTCTGAGATTTTGTAAGAAACATTCGGTTTGTTATCACTTATTGATTGATCGTATAGTATTGTTTGGCAAAGTGAATGAGTGGTTGTCGTTTAGCGCCAATTTGTCAGCTATATCATGGCGAGAACAAGTTAATTTTCAATGGGATGATGATGACATCCGCCTTGTACTAGACCAACACGCCGTGTTGGATTTTCATAGTGGTGGCTCACTGAAACAACCGTCCGCGGTAGACATGTCGCTCCACTAGGACACATTATTCTGATTCCATGACAACCAGTCTTTGCATTTTCTCCTTAATATTGCGTGCTTAGCGGAGAAGCAACAAATACCAAATTTGTAGTCTTTGATTTGACGCGACTGGGGCTCGAACCCACGATCTACCGCACTCAGGGTGAGCACGTTAACCATTATGCCACCGATGCGATTTTGATTGGTAGAAAATGCATGTACATTTAACGTTACCACAACAAAAACATAAATAAGCAATGCTGAATAAGATTACACAAGCGAACAGATAAGTTTCAACTTTTTAATCAGGCTGTTGTATGTAAATCTATCATATTAGAGTTATATTTGAATGGTACTTAAACGTGACAATAACATCTTGAAATCCTTAAGACCACCATAGTGCACACACATCGGGTTATCGGTCTGATATAAAATAACGCCATCTGTCATACTATGCTAATCATTAACAGAACACAGGAAATTGGCATCGGCAAATTCTGCTATCACCTATGTTGTAATCAAATTTATAAAATTATTAAATGAAAAGGGTGAGTACTCTATTAGATCAGAATTAAGTAAAAGATTTGATAAAAACTATCTTTTGACGTTGGATTATATCATTTGCTATTACAAGTAATTCAATTTCCAATATTCACATTGACGTAAGATGCTATTGACAATTAAATTTTGGTTAACAGTTGATAATTAGTCTACCAGTATGTATTACAATGAGCTTGTATGCTATCAAATGTGTAGGTAATAGTTGAGGTCTGGGTCGTGAAAATTAAATATAGTGTTTATAAGAAGAGTTTGGGGATACTAAAGGGGTAATCAGAATCCGTATATCGAAGAACAGACAACGCAATGGCCTATAGAAACAGTACAAAAGAACAAACAACGATCTACAAGACATACATATATAATGTTCATGATTATAGCGTTCTTTATAATAATGCTGTTCGCCTGGTTATAAGTCAGAGTTGACGTAGCGTTAAAATGGACCCGTTCGAATGTGCGGACACTAGGACAGTTTTTAACCACTGTTCCACTCTTCAGTGGTCTAGGTTTGGATGACACCGATGCATTTTGCAATAGTAAGTTTCGTGAAATTAAGCTTCTAGTTTTTACTATCGTGATATTTTATATTAGTACAACATTTCCACCAACCGATGATCTTGTTTTGCCTGACAATATAATTTCTATGCAATGAACATCAAACAGCATACACCTAAATACAGCTTAGTGATTAATTATTTATACCGTCTCTCATGATAGACGATACTACAGCACGACATGTTCATGTATTTTTTACATCCTGGACTGTGATATGGAAATATTGCCTTAAACCTGTAGATATCCAACTTAGTAAGCACGACGTGTTTCTGGAATAACCTTCATCGGGTATAACATGAACACTTGAATGCGAAAGATTGTGAAGTCTATTTTATTTTGGATCCTATAATTTAATTCGTTGAGCTGCAGTCACATGATGTGTTATCAGTTCAATTAACTCCTACTGATATAGGAATAATTAACCGTATTGTTTTGTTAGATGACTACGACATATATAAAGCAAGTATGTAGGATGAGATGTTGAATATAATAATGATTTTTTTTTGTCTAATTTGATTTGAATTTTGTGACCTGACTTTTACATTAAACTAATGTCAGACTTTAACAGAAGATTCACAGCCTGAATAAACGTGAAAAGTATATTAAAAACCATGTATGACATTTACATACTTATAATCTAGTATTACGGGATTAACATCCATTTTTTAGTCGTAGAAACCTTTATCTCGTTCATTTGTTAGAACCCTTGTCATGTAAGCACCATTTATCCAGACTTAATTTTTAATACCACTATTCATTTTGGATTATAGTCGAAGAGAAGAAAAGCATACTTTACATGTATTTTATTTTAAGGGTATTGATTCATTATGTACCTATGACCTTTATTTTACTCCCTCCTGTGTTTCCCACATGAATACAAATGTCTAATGTAATGCATTCAATGGTCAACAATTTATAAAGAACGTTGATGAATCAAGGACATGCTTTATTGTCCTGTTTATGCAAATATACGAGCTCATTTAACATTAACATTTTGTTATTTAAACATGGAGAACGGATAAAAAGTGAACTGACGAACACTGTATTAAAGGGGCATTAGCTACGATTTTGACCAAAAAATTATATGTTTTGGAAATTGGTATATAGCTATAAAATGATGAAATAAAGGTAAATAGTTCACATTAAACAGTTTATCAAACCACTTTCCGCCTTTTGAGAACGAAAATTACCATCGATTACTTATTTGCTTGCAAGCAAATAATTTGACCTAGCTTTTTCCGTATGCAATTGACCTTACTAGTGACAGGTAAAAACGAATAATTTGTATTTTGTCGCTTATTAACTGCCAACTTGCATGGTTCTTTGTCCGTAATTAATACCGACTAAAAACAGATTCACAAAAAAATAAGAAATAAATGCATTGTTGTACTGATTTAATGCCGATTCGACAAACTCCGTAAACAATGTCGATAATTAATAAGATGGCGTACATTTCTTGATCGATCTCAAAACACGAGCAGTTACACGTTTGTTCCCGATGCGCGTACATTTAATAACATTTATAAGTTACAGAAACACGTTTTATTAAGGCATCAATCATGTCTGATAGTTTTTATGGGTAACAAAATTTACGATTTGGCAGATAATGCCCCTTTAACATTTTTATATCTTTACATATACTTTTGGGTTATTGTTATGGTTGGGCATAACAGCATAGTTAGCCTTACAGTTATGATTTGAATTAGGATTAGGATTAATCTTAGTGGGTACTGTTCGAACAAACCGCAGAAATACGGTTAACATTATGTTTAATTTTCTATGTTGATAATATATTTGTGGTCATTGGAACACTTAGTTTGTGATGTACTGTACAATGTCCCTGTATAAACGATGTTCGATTCGTCTTTTCTCTCATTTCCTTTGTCGATTGTTTTATTAATGTTATATGTCTTTATTTACTTATACTGGTGTCCAACATGATTTCCACGTCAGAGGATGTTCGTGTCGTTTAACAGTTACACGACGGGTGTCACAAATTTAGCAGGAATTGATTACCCTGTGTGATCACATGAATTCAACATGATTTCTAGTGGGATTCGTGTTCCGCACTCTTTCGTTTGCTTTGTAATGTGTTTAGTGTTTTGCAGATCATTGCTTGACCTTTTGACCTTTTACTTTTGGTCATTGTATTTTATTTCATTTTTCCTGACGGTTGATGGCTTCTGATTAACCGCTTTAGTATCTTCAAACTTTTAGATTAAATGCGCATCAAATTCATAAGTGATTGTGGTTCCTTCCTATTTATGTCTACATTGCTAAGAGCGCCCAGGTATTAACTATCGTACAATTTGATCATGTATCATTTACATATCTTCAACTTTTTTGTTGGTATTTTATTGGCACGTTTAGAATGTTTTCATTTATTAGAAAGGCTTTCTCTAGAACGATCAATTTCATTTTTGTAAATTTTCTACTCATTTTGGATTAAGTAGGATACAGAAAGACGATACATCAACATGTTTAAGAAGTATTTATATGCTCAATGCTGCAATATATAACAACAGTATAATATAAAAGCTTACTGTTTCATTCTATATGCATAGCATTTAGTGTTCGTCCTTTTATTTCCAACATAAATCAGATATTTAATGTAATACCTTAATTGGCAACATCTAGAACAAGTTCAAACATTACTCTGTAGTCTAATTAATTACCACTGGAATATTATGTCTCACTTATTTACAAGGCAAAGCGAAATGTTTAGTATTTAAAGTGTTTCGATCTGGTGACTGGAAGTGCTATGTGAATTTTTTTCCCATCACTCCGCACCCGTCGTTGATCCGTCCGTGGTCTGTAATCTTTTCATATTTCAATCTTCTCCTCTCCTCTGTAATTACTGGGTCTGACTGGCCAATATACAAAGTAATCATCTCCTTTGAAAGTAACTTACCAATAGGAGCTAAAGTTGGAAGGAATTATGTTTGGAAGGCCCTCTCATTTCTTCTTGATATTTTTTAACATGGTCTTCACATGTAATAGCCATGGTTTTTAATTCTTGTTTCTGATTGGAAAAAATTTTCAAATCTCACAAAGTACAAGTCATATATGTAATCCTGGTACAAATGATGTACATGGGATCCTGAATAAAAACTTATTTTTTCGTCTTCATCTGCCAAAACATGGCTGTCAGGGGCATTTTTTTTTCTAATTCAATGGAAGGTTGTCATGGCTAGAACAATTTAATCCTTTCAAGCAGGATCATGATATTTGGCATGTGGACGTTTCATCGTACGATGATTTGTCAGACACCCTCACCGGTTTTTGATGGGATCCATGTTGCTCATCTTTATCTATGTTTTCTGTATCTTGTCTGTGCCCAGTTTTGCCTTTATCTCAGGATTGCCCGTTGTTGATTGTCCCTACTTTTTGATAACGTTTATTTCATCTCCAACTTGAGTAAATATGATTTGATTTCAAAAATTGTTTGTATGAGGAGCACAATTATGAATCTCTTGTGTCTTCTGGTATGAGAAATATTTCAACTGCAATTTTGGTTAATTTCTTGCAAAGCTGCAAAAGAGAAGAACAATAGCTGCTACGTAGAACAATTGACTTTGTTAAGTATCCCGGAAGACACACTTGAAACTAGTGTTATTTGGAACTTAGCAACCGTATATTTCCGCATCCTAAGAAAAATATCTGGGGGAAATCGAAACAATTGGATATCAACATATTTCAATTTCAACTTTGGTTAATAATATCCGGCAAGACAATCTAAAAACATGTTTTAATGAACATTTCTGGATCCATAAGAACATTAACTGTGACATTGAACACTTTTGTACATATTCTGCAAGATGCTCACACCTATTAGTTTGGGGAAAATGCCTAGCAGCAGTAGACTTCTGGAATAAGAAGAAAAACAAGTTGGACATAATAACAATTGATTTAAGATATTTGAATTCCAACTGTTCTCAATTTGATAAATTTAGTGGATACAAATGAAAATAGTGCTACTTGGGATTTGTCCCATATCCATATGCTAGGTCGTGCTCTTATTAATAAATATTGCAGGCAATTGTAGGGAACACATCAGTGGCCTCAGCTTATTTAAGTTAGGATGGGTAATTCCTGTTGATTGACTGAAACTTTAATAATCGACTCATACGAAACGTCGAGTCCCATCGACATGTAACTGAGTACACATCATGAATATTTGGTGCTCTACAAATTGTTTTGTATCAATTTTGCGAAACACGTTGCTGTCTTTGACAATTATTATGTAGATCAACAGCAGGGTGTATATGTCAGTCAACTTTTTACATTTTCTTCGCTATGAAAAGGACTGATACATAGCCTGTCTTCTTTTCATGAATAATAAGAAAATGGTTGTCATATTAATTATTTTATTCAATATAATATTCAGGCATTATGACAAAGAATTGCTTAGGATCAAATTATGCAAATTCAAGCTAAACAAAACTAAATAAATTCGAATACCTAAACTCTTTGTACAATACAAACTTAACATTCAGTCTTTCCTTTGACATATATCTGATAAATAGAAGAAATAATATACAATTAATTACTCTTTGTAAGGTCAATTGCAGGATATGTGGACCTGAGGACTGTTACTCACAGCCAAGGTCATACCAAATCACCGATTAATGCAAGATGTTTGATGACATTCAGGATATCATGATACAAGAAGATAGTATGAAAGGAAATTTTAAACATTGAAGGTGACCAAAACCTATCAACAAAACTAACATTCCCACCCTTCTCAAATCAATGCACATAATGGTACCACTGCACATTTGTGTTTGACATCCAGATCCTTACGTCGGACTGGTACAAAAATTTGTCATTGACGTGAATGTCTTTGCATTGTTGTTCACTTAATAATGTTTGGACTATCGATATATTCAGAAAACTCGACTTCAATGCTTTAGTGCCGTTCTTATTCTATTAAATATATTAGATTGTGGTTCAAGGATTACCATTGTTTCACAATTATGTCATACGTTGGCCTTGTATACCATCTTATATCTATGTAATAGTTAAAACCATTGGCTCTCTTTTATAGAACTAATATTACACATATGACAGTTCCTGTGAAATTAAGAATAATTTTATTATGAGTTCACCTCTGATTTTTGGTGGATTCGTGTTGTTCCATCTTTGTTTTTTGTGTAGTGTTTTGTAGATCATTCTTTGTTTGTCCTTCCTCTTTTGGCCATTACATTGTTTGTCCTTTCTCTTTTGGCCATTGCATTGTTTGTCCTTTCTCTTTTGGCCATTGCATTGTTTGTCCTTTCTCTTTTGGCCATTGCATTGTCTGTCCTTTCTCTTTTGGCCATTACACTGTCTGTCCTTTTTCTTTTGGCCATTGCATTGTTTGTCCTTCTTCGATTTACGGCTTACAATTACCACTTCAAACTTTTCTCATCACTAGGTAGAATCTGTTTGAAAAGTGAAGGAATAAATTTCAAATAGAATTTAAAGAGAAAAATAAGAAAGTTCATATTTTGGAATATCGCACTTGAGGCCTTCTCGGTTGATTTGTGTGCGATCATATAAAAAGTAGCATAATGGCTTAAAATATTGGGAAGCGATATTGAATTACGTGTATGTTGATTTATAATACCAGTATTTCATGATCTTGTATAATTAATGACAGCCCATCAGTGGTAAGGTGCAGGTGTACCAGGTAATTATATAAGCAAGCAAGATGTAGAATGTAGTTAGTACCTGTATCTTCTTACATCCAGTCTTAGAAATTAATACAAGCTGTAACGTGAACAACAACAGTAACATTGTTTTTATCTGAGTTTAGATGGATCTTCTTTCATGATACTTTTTATGACGCTATCGAGTAATGCACCTTTCTATTTATCATAGCGTTCAAGAAAGAACAGAAATGTTTCAATATTTTACATTAATAAGTTGATTAAGAAGTCTGAACATTAGAGTAATTAGGATGATTACAAACACTTGACATAATTAACCAGGTATACGTCACCAATCTATCGTACTTGTGCTATATAGTCAATGTCCATTTACGGCTATACACCGCCTCTGTCGTGTAATAGTTAGCGTGCTCGCTATGAGTGTAAAAATCATGAGTTCGATCCACGGTCATATCACACCAAACACTAATATGTTATGAGTCAGAATAATGTATCCAAGAGAAGCTACATGTTTTAATGTGGACTATTGTTCCAGTCATCTAGAACTATCAAAAGTCAACTAAGCGAGTTGTTACAGTACAGAACTGACATCTTTATTATCTATGAGGTCAGTTTCCTGTGTATCTAAAATTGTACATAGGCTGTAAGGAACATGTGAAAGTGTAATTGTATTTGAAGAAATTTATACTTGTAAAATAGCAATTCGATCTTGTACACATGTATAAATACCCATAAATAAACTAAACAGAATTTAGCTATCCTGTTGAGGCCCTTTAGTTTATTTGCTCCTAAAGACTTTCAAATTATTTGTCAAACAAATTATGCTCATGATGAGTGGTCCATAGGAGACCTGTTGCACTGGTAAAATTATCCGTCCCTACCCATCACATTTCCTTGTTTCGAGTCTCGTGGCGTTTAAATTATTCTCGTCCTGAATATATAGCTGAAAAATTGCTCGCTGGATGTTAAACATCAATCAATTAATCAATCAATCAATCAAACCAATCTGACTTTGCGCGTACCTGATGAAGGTTATTCAACAAATGAGTCGTGGCATTTTTTTATTTTATCGAATACATCCCTTAAAGGGATACTAAAGCTCATTTTGGTATTTTTTTTTTATCTCATGAAAACTTGCAATTGGTTCAATAAATGATATTTATGATAAATTATCCCGGTTTTTATCAATGAATCTTTGTAAAAGTGACATAATTCGTTGATAATTCGTTCATGTCATGCGATTTTCTCTGGGTTTTTCCATTGATTGAATTTTTTGCTTCCTAGACAAAAATTCATTTCGACCCTTTTAAGTGATATTTTAACGATATTAAGGATTATATGGGCGTGCAAAGTATTTTTGGATTGTTTTTACAATTAAATTGAAAAGAAACAACCTTCGTCAAGAGTTGAAAAAATATATGTTAAAACGAGCTTTAATATCCCTTTAAGGTCCAAAATTTAACATAGCATGTACACATTACAATGCCATTATTATTAAAATCATTACTGTGATATGTAGATTCAATTTAGAACGGTTTTGTGTCCGGTGGTCTAAGATTATTAAGAATATTGTAGATCTAAGGTAGTCTGCAGAGGGAAAAAATTATAAACATGAACACCAATTAATGGGAATAAGATTTAATTTTGTACCAATGAATGTCTTATTATATATTGGATTCAAGTACTGAACATGTCTTACAGCAACATCTTGTTTAGCAGATTAAAAATACAGACTCATATGAGCCTCTGGTTTATAATGCAGTAACAATGACAGCTATGCGTTGACATCTACATAACATATTTAACACGTTTTTCCCGTCGAGATAAATAAGAAAGACACTTTATTTGAATATATATTTAGAGTATAATTTGACGTGATAGTTTAATGCATCAAATTATCCATAATTTAAAGTTAAACGTCAATAAAAGTGTAAATAGGTATTATTTTAAACTCTTTCTGTTATTCTTCCTAATCCCCGTTTTTACTAGAGATAAAATATAATAAAAGAGAGATGTTTGTTATATTCTCTCATCAGCTATTGACAGAAACAGAAAATTGTTCGAGGTGAAATGTGTTTGTTTTTGTAAATTCAACAGAAATGTAGTTCCTTAAGGCTTTCAAATCGTGTCCATATCAATTTTTATTTTAATGACAATCATATTGTTTTCTGTAGATAAATGCAGCATATTTATTTCTCAAATGCATTGCTTAATTTTTGTATTTATCTTTTTCTTTCAATGCATTACATTTTGTGATTTATATGAATTTAAAAGGATACTAAACGTCTTATTCAAGATTAATTAAACTTTCAAAACATAATTGCAGATTCCATAAACATTATATGTCCTTAACACTATTTTTGTTTTCCTGAAATGAATTACAAATAAATTCTGAGGATAGACGATGCATATACATTGTAGATTGCACAAAGAGTATACAATAATATACCTTGTGAAATTATGATGGTTTGGTTTATGGTGTTTAACGCCACTTTCAACAATGTTTCAGTTATCAGGGCGGTAAGTTTTATTGGGGGAGAAAACCGGAATACCCGGAGAAAACTACAAACCTGTCGCAAGTCAGTGACAAACTTTATCACATAATGTTGTATCGAGTACACCTCGTCATGAACGGGATTCGAGCTCAAACATCAGTCGTGATAGTTACTGATTGCATAGGTAGGTGTAAAGCCAACTACCATACGATCACGGTCATGGTGGTCCCTAATACCTTGTGAAAGTATGATATTGTATCAAATTGAACTTTGTCTGCTTATCATCAGCATTTATTTAGGGATTTCAAAAACTGCGAAGAACATAAATAGAGATTCGTTTCTTGTCGGTGTATGTACATGTATGGTGTCTAATACGAAATACAGCATCCGGTTGAATACGAAATGTCTTTTCTACTGAATCATTGTCCTGTGTTTTCATTGTAATATATTGTCACGTCGTATTCACCAGTCGATGTTATTTTTAATAGTAGTGGAAATGACTGGTGTTGGTAGCGTCAAAGTCGATATAATTGTACATCACTTCCGATTTTTCCGCAAATACATCATGTAAATCTACGTTTTGTTTTCAAAACATTATATTTGTACAGAGGTCATTTTTGTCAAATCAAGCTGCTAAAATGTATATGAAAAGGCAACTCTGCTACAATTGTAAAACTGTAAACTTGCTCAGATATAATGAACATGATATACTATCCAACTGTATACATAATCACACATTAATGTAAAGGAACCAGTGTTTGTACTGTTGTTCTACATTTCACAGTCACAGTAATAAGAGTAACTCATAACCTAAAATGTAGTCTTGTTATGCTGTCTAATATGTCATACCCCAATCACCAGTCGTTTTCAGGGACCGTCATGGTCATGATCGTATGGTAGTTGGATTTACAACTACCTGTGCAATCAGTGCCTATCACCACTAAAGTTGTGAGTTCGAATCCCGTTAATGGCGAGGTGTATTCGATACAACATTATTTTATAAAGTTTGTCAGTGACTTGCGACAGGTCGATGGTTTTATCCGGGTACTTCGATTTCCTCCACCAATAAAACTTACCGCCATGATATATCTAAAATATTGTTGACACCACCATAAATCAAACAAGCCAATCATTTCCCCTTATTGTGCCCAATCGTCAAATCTTGTCTTTGTATTATACTCTAGATGCTTACTATGTCATAGCACCGACAAAAAGACAATTTCTTGTCTACTTTTTCTTGTTCGTAGATGTCTACTACACGTAGCACTGTAGTACATTTGTAATTAGTAATCGGGAACCAGGTAGCAATGTTGTGGTTAACAATAAATACTGAATGATGGCTACTGATGAGATAATACATGCAAATGCACAAGTTATATTTTGTGTCAACTGAGGAATGATTTACATGTCTAGAACGGGAAATATATTTGATACACTGCCATATGTATGAAGGATTTGTAATAGGGTGCCACTACTGGAGCAGGAACTGCTTACCCTTCCGGAGAACCTGAGTTCACTGCCGGTTTGTAGTGGGGTTCGTGTTACTCGATCTTTGGTTTTATCTGTTTGTTTTGTAGATCGTTGTTTGTCCTTTTGTCCTTTTTCTTTTGGCCATTGTGTTGGCCATCTATTCTTCTTCGGTTTACGGAATCTGATTACCCCTTTGGCATCTTCAAACTCTTCTTGTGATTGTTTTCAAGCTTTGTATTATTTCACTAACTGCACTTGAAGCAAAAAGTAAACGCACAAATGTAGAGGTCAAGGACAATGTTCAATATTCTGTAAAAACATATTATCAGCAGTATGATCGACAATTATATTTTTGAAGGGGCTAGGGTTATATAGTGTTTAGCGCCACTTACAACAGCGGTCAGTTTTATTGGTGGAGGAAACCGGAGTACCCGAAGAAAACCACCGACCTCCCGCGTCACTGGCAGATTTTATCACGTAATGTTGTACCGAGTACACATCACCATGAGCGGGATTCGAACTCACGGTGTTAGTGGTGATAGGCATTGATTGCATAGGCCCCTTCTAATTGTTTTAAATGTTAATGAAAGTTCTGATGCAAGATGTGTCACTATATAATGGGTATCTGTATTAAAGTAATAATCAAAAAATCAGAAAATGTCACTATTGTCGGCTATGCAAATTATACGCTACCGTGTTACCTATACCCCACTTCTTCATCAGTGTGGTACCGTTTATACCACTGACCTTTGATGTGTATGCCATACCTTGATCCCCCAAATGTTTCAACACTTTCGACAGTGTAGTATTTTTTGCTTTGTTTTTCATTTTATTGCCAATAATGTCTTCTCTTTGTTTATATGTTAATACGCATTATTTCATCATAAGTCTCTTTGAGATCAATTTTGTGTCCATAATTTACATTGAAAACTTTCTTGACAAAATTAAAAGAACATTAATCTTAGTTGTTCCTTTTTCCCTATGACATTTATACGTGTAATAGCCCATGGACTCTTTTCAATATTAATTACACAATTCTGTTTTATCAGATTGTAAATTTAAGGGACATGAATTGTAAATAACTACAATTCAAATAAATGTCTTTTGTTTAATCTTTTCTATTCCCTAAATACAATTGCATAGTCATAAATCAGAATATTGCTTGTTTATAAGATTTAAGTTCCTGGTTTTACTTTATTAAAGGATAAAAACAAATTATTTCTACAAACGACCGAAAAACTGATTCAATTTAAATATTACATTATAAAGGCAATAAATTATTTAAAATAAAAACAATTAAATGTGTAGAGCAGAACATATCGCTCTCATGACATTCTCATATGGGTACACAAATTATCTATGAACATAGCATATAATTATGTACCTCTAAGGAGGTGAATATCAAAATTGTCAATATGGCTTTAGCCCGAAGAGAACAATCTTTACAGAGGTCGCCAATTTTAGATGTCCAGCTACTCCATTGTCTTACTATGCCAAAGGAATACAAAAATTACTAGTTTTTCGGGTATGGTCAAATATACATTTACCCAATATCCTTATATCCATGGCTGCTTTAGTCGCTTTCTTTGTATTAGGAGCATCTTTGTTAGTAAAAAGTTGCAATAGAGTGGTCTCATCTGAGCCACCAACTCCTGAGGAACCGGCCGCTTTCTTTATCTTGTTTACAAATGCTGATGAGTCATATATTTCAAGTCAGTTAACTCATGGCGTGTGAGGCACGGGAAGGGTTATTAACCGGTGAATAATATGGTTATTACCTGGCATTGTCAGTTTTCAGGGGTATTCGCCTTGCATTTCGATGCACAATAATCAAATAATTTTATGTCACATGACCACGTATTCGCCGATATATTTAGTTGTTCTATGTGAAGTGAACATTTAAAGTTGTCAACCCAAGATTGGTTCTTTTCCCCGAGTATTTCATTTTACCGAAACTACTATAAGATTTCAAAAACTTAAGTGTCTTTTTTGGGGATTTCAGGTTTTAGAAACCGGACTAGATAAACCGGATTATCAACATACTTCCGGTTGTCAGGGTTTGGTAGACCGTGCGACAACGTATTGTTCCTCCATTATTTGATTGGGTTGTCACCAGGTTATTTCGCTCGTTTTCAAATTTTCCGCAAAACATCAAAATGTTCTTATTACTTTAATATAGTAACAAACATGTGAAAGGTATAATAATGCTATGGGTCTTCATTTTAGCTGCAACAACAGTTGTCAAGGAATTGGAGAAATAACTGGTTAAAAGTTTCTATTATTTTAATATATAGTTGTCAAGGAATTGGAGAAATAACTGGTTAAAAGTTTCTATTATTTTAATATATAGTTGTCAAGGAATTGGAGAAATAACTGGTTAAAAGTTTCTATTATTTTA
>MJUT01064705.1:244136-266490 GCA_002080005.1 Gigantidas platifrons
CAGCACATCTCCGCGTGTATTTCCTAATTCACACTATCAGACACAAGACATCACATCTCCACGTGTATTTCCTAATTCACACTATCAGACACAAGACAGCACATCTCCACGTGTATTTCCTAATTCACACTGACACAATACAGCACATCTCCACGTGTATGTCCTAATTCACACATACACAAGACAGCACATCTCCACGTGTATTTCCTAATTCACACTATCAGACACAAGACAGCACATCTCCACGTGTATTTCCTAATTCACACTATCAGACACAAGACAGCACATCTCCACGTGTATTTCCTAATTCACACTATCAGACACAAGACAGCACATCTCCACGTGTATTTCCTAATTCACAATATCAGACACAAGACAACACATATCCACGTGTATTTCCTAATTCACACTATCAGACACAAGACAGCACATCTTCACGTGTATTACCTAATTGACTCAATTCAACTATACAGTGGCGTGAACAAAATTTATAAATTAATTTTCGCAAATAGAAGATCATTAAGAATAAGGCATTTGTGCATAAAGGAAACGGGTTATATGTACAAAAAAATAAGGATAAAATTGTATATTTAAAACGTATCTTATCACAAACCCTTCCAGGACACCTGAGTTCCCCTCTCTGTGAAGTGTTTTGTAGATCGTTGCTTGCCCTTTCCTCCTTTTTCTGTTGGTTTTGTATTGGATGTACATTTAGGAGTTACCGTTTATAATTACTCATTTGGTATTTTCAAACATTTTTTTTATCTATTTATATTTTGGTAAATAAATTAATTTCATTTAAAAAATCAAAGTTGTGTCTGCCGTGACATTGGTAAATAAACAATACAAATGACGTTTTAGAATGTGTGATGAACATTAGCGCCATCTACTTAGTCGATGCAGTAAATAATTGGAATTATATTAAATACAATCCGGTCATTCCATACTATATTATAAATAACTATGTGTTAATCTACCATGACTAATACGACATATATGATCTGGGTAAGACTAGCAGTTCCTTTCGAGTATTATCATAGGCACGAGGAGTCTTGCCAAGTAAGGAATGAATTTCGTGCAATTTGCTATAAATGTGCTGTTCCTGTCTTCCCAGCATTTCCGAATACATTTAATTATAGATAAAAACGTAGATATCTATTTTAGTGGACATGAATCGTTTCCGGAATAACCTCCGACAGGTATACGCTTAAAGTCAAATGATTGGTAAGGCAAACAATTTAAAGGTGTTTGGAAGTTAGTAAACAAAAGTGTCTAAACAGGATAGACAAAATCAGCTATGATCATATATGCCTGACGGCGGAAGAATCTTAGTTTTAATAATCAGTATTCGGAACAGAATAATTGGATATTAGATTATCCTGCGCATCATTTGCTTCCTGGTCAATGATTGTCTTCCAATGGATACCTACCCATATGAAAATGTGAAAATGACATGCTTACGAACTATAAATAATATAAAGGTTTTGAGTTGTACAAATCTCAATTGACAAAGGACAAGAAAGAGAATTCGAACAGATCATGAATTACCTTGACCAGAGGAGGCAACTAACTTTAAAGCAAGGAGTTTTACATTAGTTTCTGCACTGAAGATCGAACTGGCGAATATTAATCGAGAGATGCAACATGGTGTCTGAAACCAGCGGCTGATAACAGAGAATTCTGATGAATTATCTAATTTTAGCAAAATGTTGTTAAATATATTATTTAATTTTTGTATTATCTCAGTTCAGAATCAAAAGTAGGTTTTGTGTAACCAGGATTTGAATAAAAGATAAGCCTTCAATATATTTTCATACCGCAAACAAGATTGATGCGTCTTTCTTAGCATTGAAGGCAAGCTGGCTTCAACGTACAAACTAACAACTGGGGACTTTCTGAACCCTTTTAAGTTAAATCCATAATCTTTGATGATGAAATGTATCCAGCATTTGAGGTAAGATTTCCGTGCTGATCCGTAAACGAAATCCCCATAAAGTAATTTTGATCGAATAAACGATCTATTATATAAATTTTTTTAACCGTGTTTTACGCATCCTAGTCGATACTGGACACAAATCTTTATATATTAAGTACCTTAAGACATTTAATTTAAAGCCTTTTAATATGAGGTAGAGAGATAAGCCTATTGTCGGAAATAGGACATAAAATTAAGGTTCTGTAACTGCTTTCATATGGAAATTATATAATTTTAACTCCTGGCCTGGATGGATAACTGATGTTATTGAAGAAGGCATACTAACAGTTTTGTATTGGAGAATACAAAACAATCTTTGTTGCCAATTTCTCTATTTTTCTTAGACATAGCTGTTTCAATAATTGCCTTTCAATAATATTCATATTTTTACCCCGATAGCATAGCAAGAAGTCATCAACATACAAGGAACCCTCAATTTACAACTTTAGCTAGGCTGTTTATCTTAATAATGTAACAGAGAGGACGATTCCCTTGGGGAACTCCCATCTCTTGTTCATGGAATTTGTAATAATGTGGAATTGATTCTAACCTTTAAATTCTCTTTTAGATAAAAATAAAATATTTAAATGAAAGTAGGTAGCTTACCTTTGAACCTGTTATCAAAAAAGGTCTTTTAAAAAGACATATTCCCATGTTGTTTCATATCATTTCTCAAAAGTCGAAAATGATAGACACCGCATGTTCTTTTTCGGCAAAAGCGTTTCAAATAAAACACGAATATGATTATATAAAGTGATTCTACCGTGACAAAATCTACACTGTATATTGAACAAAAGTGCATTGAACAAACGTGCACCGAATCATAGCCGTTCTTGAACACCCTTTGTCATCGCCATCATGGGTACCTAAACCTCTCTCTCCAGCTATGCAGCCCTCTGATATCAATGTAAAATGCGGATGGCGAATGACTCTGCATAATAAGATCAATGACCTTACACATCAAAATTGACAGTGAGGGCTGGTTAAGAACGAACCTTTACGACAAACTAGATGATAGTAATTTTCCCATTTTGAACTTTCCATTTATATGTAGCAACATTCAAGTAACACCTGTATATGGGGTCTATATTTCTAAGTTTATCCGATATTCCAGAGTTTTTTTTTATTCTTATCAGGATTCCTTGATAGGAGGTTCTGCAAGAAAGAAAACTACTCAATCATGACTCCCTATTGGTTAGGTTGTCGCAAGCACTTCTATGTCCTTTCTTAATTCATGACTTATCACCGGGTTTGTAACTGGCGCAATACGACGTGTGTCACTGGCGGAGCAGGAATTGCTTACCCATCCGGGTCACCTGGGTTCACTCCCGATTTTAGCGGGGTTCCTGTTGCTCGATCTTTTGTTTTCTGTGTAGTGTTTTATGGGTCGTTGTTTGTCCTTTTGTCCTTTTACTTTTTGCCATTGGGTTGTCTGTCCTTCTTCGAACTAGGTATTCTTGTTACCCCTTGGGTATCTTCAAACTCTTTTATATCAACTTAGGAGATACCTCCAATTCCATTATCCATTGTCTTTAAATGGATATTAAAGCTCGTTTTAACATATATTTTTCAACTCTTGACGAAGGTTGTTTCTTTTCAATTTAATTGTAAAAACAATCCAAAAAATACTTTGCACGCCCATATAATCCTCAATATTGTTAAAATATCACTTAAAAGGGTCGAAATGAATTTTTGTCTAGGAAGCAAAAAATTCAATCAATGGAAAAACCCAGAGAAAATCGCATGACATGAAAGAATTATCAACGAATGATGTCACTTTTACAAAGATTCATTGATAAAAACCGGGATAATTTATCATAAATATCATTTATTGAACAAATTGCAAGTTTTCATGAGATAAAAAAAATATACCAAAATGAGCTTTAGTATCCCTTTAAGTGAAATTTTGTGTAATCCAATACTTGGTATGGCTTACGATGTAATATCATTTAGTAGTGCCCGAGATGCAGTACACTGAAGTTGCTATGTGTCAAAAATAAATACATTTGTTCTATGGGTTAAAAAATTATAGTAGTACAACCGCATCTGCGCTTCTTTTTGCCGTTATTATGGAAAACCAGTGAATTGGTGAAAAATACATTTTTAATATAATAATTTCAATTAATCATTAAATTTCATTTCTAAAGCTTAAAATTATTAGCTCAGTTTAAAGTATTAACTGCACGTTTCTACCAAGCGCACGGCTGGTTATACAAATAAAACGTTCACTTTTTATCCTTATTTCTGTCCTTGGAGATCTGAAGAAAATTATTTTCTTCTAATAAATTGTTAAAATGAGAAAAAAAACCTGAAATATGTGCTTTGATGTTTTCCATTATTAAAATAATCATAAACAATGTGTCAGTTTTGACGTGTCTTGGGAAAACTTTATTGTCACACTTTATCAATAGGCGTATGTAAAATGTGATTTTACAGATAATTTCCATGTGTTGTGTTTCGTGTACTCTTAGATTGTTTCCTCAGAAAGTACATAAGATATAAGATTGTTTATTTCACATTGCAATAGTAATAGGCTTTTTTTTTAATTTATTTATTTAAGGAAGCATATTACAATTTATGACGATACTATATTATACAAACTGCAATTCAATTTAGACATTTGGATAGATGCCTTTGGTCTTAATACCAAAATATTTCTTACTTTGTACTTAAATTTCTGTGTAAATATCGTTTCTTTCTTCATTTGAATTTTATCCAAAGTATATTTAAGACTAAGACTAGGATAGACGAGCTCTTCAAGTGAAGAGACAGTGTGGATACGATATTTACATCGTCAGATGTCATGGTCTTTTGTGTATTCAATGATATGAGGCCAGATGCAGTTGTCCGTTTTGTTGATATTAATTAAATTGTTGACCGTCACTGTTTAAACTTGCTTTTCATAAAACAACAATCACTGTGCATTACTTCAGCAAATTGTGCAGTGTCATCTTTCAGGTACTTGCATTCTATTTTTACACGTATGCTGGTTAGATATGCTGTTTGTGTGCAGCTACATGGAAATGTAAAGATATACAATACCGTTCTTATTTCTTTAAAGATATACAATACTGTACTTATTTCTTTAAAGATATACAACCGTACTTATCTCTTTCTGGTAATAAATTAATTCAATACCAAATTGTCAATAGTATATATAATAACATATAGAAGACTGTTATCCCATTGACCCATTAAATAATCATAAACTCACGCATTACTAATACTAACATATCTAATAAGGACACTAAAATCGATTAGACCCCATTGAGTCATATTCAGGGGAGATCATCATTATTTATCTTTAAAATAACACAAGATAAAATAGGAAGGGATTCATTCCAATCTAATTAAAATTAGATCTCTCACTTTGCTCTTGTTTATTTATATATCGCGCGTGGGAGATCTAGCACAAGCCTGTAGACATCGCATTCTGGTGACCTAGGGTCACGCATATGTAATGAGATGCAAATAAAGGTAACGACCCTCAGAACAGCCAATCAAAATGGTTTTCTGATATCACACATAATAAGCACACATATATTTGATTTGTAATAAATACGCCTAGGCGTGAGAGGGCTTCTAAATGCCATTGATTTGTGCCGTAAATTATGAATTTTCACCTGAAGACGTCTTCTTGTCTCCGGAAATGTAAACAGTTGTCGGAACAATCGGGCTCCGACATAGTCGATATAGATAACATTGGAAAAATTCCGAATGGATTTCTTGCATAATTCATTAGCATCCAGAGTTACGTCCCTTGCATAAATCCACTTTCAAGATCTCGTAAGCGATCACTTGAATGGACAATATTTTGCTTGACCCTAGATCACCACAATGCGATGTCTACAGGCTTGCGTTAGATCTCACACGCGCGAAATATAAATAAACAAGAGCAAAGTGAGAGATCTAATTTTAATTAGATTGGCATTCATTCCAGACTGGTACAAAACAATCGAATTATTTTTTTTTCATTGAAAAGCTAGTTGTCTCGAAGATATTTTTAATTTCATTTTTCTGAATAGTACAGAAATGTGTAGTCAATAATGTGAAATGAGACAACTCCATTCTTAGAGTGACTTGAAAATGTGAAAGCTCGGGTGAAATCGTCCCATCTTACACTCTATTAATTACCACAAGGTCATGAAAGGAGTGATATATTTAGGTCAGTGTGTGCTATTTTGAAGGGATTCATTTTATGAATATGTTTCACGTTGCCTTATAAAAAAACAAACAAACAAAAAAAAAACATACAGTTGATTGATTTATTTTTAGTACATATTTTTGTTGTTTGTGATTTCCTGTTTACTTTCTAGTTTTGAAAAAAAAACATATATATATATATATATATCCCGCAAGAATGAGAAATAACCGTGTAAAGAAGAAATTACTTAACCTGTCAGTAAAGTAGTCAAACATAAATATTTACTAGACTTGAAAGTCAATTTAAAGGTTTTATTAGGATTAACAGCAACTATTAGTGAAATTGTTGCCATGTATTTTCCAATAATGGAATGGAGTTTTGTCTAGACAACTCAAAAGTCAGCATCCTGTTCATGTTTTTGTGATGTAATGTTTTTTTCTCGATCATAATATATGTTCAATAAAGAGGGGAGGTAACCAGAGATCTAATGTACATCATATAGTTTATAGTCTTCAGTTAAATAACATATTTTTGGTGGTTGGTCGTTTGTGATGTTTAACGTCATTTTCAACAATATTTCAGCTATATCATGGCAGTCAGTTTTAATGGTGGAGGAAACTGACAAACTTTATCACATAATTTTATTTCGCATGAGTGGGATTCGAACTCACAACGTTAGTGGTGATAGGCACTGAATGCATTGGTAGTTCTATATATTTTTTGGTTAACATAGAATAACCGTATGTGATGCCTTTGCTAATTATATATCCAAAAAAAGTGAGCCAACCAAATTAAATTTTGAATTTTTTTTTTTTTTTGTGGTGTCCTGTCTACGAGATAATTTGCTTCTATTGAAAATAAATAGAAATGATCGGAAGCAATATAACCAACCACCACTAACAACTCCAATGGCAAGTCGCAACTCTCTCTTGATATAAAACAACACACGCCGATGGAAATATGGATCCTTCTCTGGAACAAATTGGTGTTAAACCGTCTAAATGAAAATAACAAAAGAATAAAAATATCCTGCATAAATTCACTTCAACTAAATAACAATAACACATTTACCAACAATATAGCAAGAAACGTGTGCACTATAAAATAAACAGGGCAAGTGAAGCGCTTACTATAGTTTGTAGTCATTATTATGGGGCGAAGTCACAACTATATATATATATAGAAATAACAATTTTTTTCTATACTAATGCCTAAATTTTCATGCACCGGAAATGACATACCGGAAACAATACATGTACAGCTACAGTGGGTTTCAGCAAAAAATTCGATGCAGTAAAAAATTGCTCTTGTAGGGGCACGAGTATCAAAGTACTAAAAACGACATATTGTATAAATAAAATCAAGAACGGGTACAAGGATGTAGAACAAAAAATCAAGTTGCAGCTCTCGTGAGAAGTGGAACCTGTTCAAAATATCGCGAGATAGAGCGTGAAGTAGTCCTTGACAACCATAAACAAAGATGACCGACAATGTTTATAATATTTATGATGTATAAAACTAATGACGGCTTTTCTCGTGAATAAAGCATCGCACATGAACAACAAAATGTGCAAACAAAATCTATAGTATAGTACAATAAAGTTTATTTACTACTTCCGGTTATGAAACATGTTCGGTAGCGGATACGAAAACTGTCCGGAGTTTGGTCCCCGTTGTTTAAAAAAATTATTGGACTTCGTCCCAAATTAGGTAACACCTATTATCATATTATGGGACGAAGTCCCAACTATGGTAGAAATAGCAATATTTTCCATATACTAATGGCTTATATTCCTGGCACCGGAAATGACACACCGGAAGTCAATGCATGGTTAAATCTGTGCAGAAAATCGGATGCGGACGTTTCGTAACCTGGTCGTTTCGTACCTAGATCGGGACTTAAAAACGACGGAGTTTGGTCCCCGATTTATTGTTTAAAAAAAATATTGGACTTCGTCCCAAGTTAGGTAACACCTATTATCATATTAGATTAGCTTTGTAAAATCCCTAAGTGGACAACGTTAGTAACTCAACCCATCTAATTGTTTTACTGGAAATTATTATATTGATCTCCTCTTAAAACAAAAATAAATTTAAGAAACTAGTCCATCAAGTTTAGATCAGAGGTCGACTGGGTTCATCTTTTAACTTAAAATGATATTGCAGGAAACGCATTAAGTGCAGTTAATTACATGTACTTACTAATTTTGTGTCACTGACTCTGAAGAATAAAATTTTACATGTTCTAGTAACCTTCTGATGATGTATGTATGTCTCAAGGCTTGATTGCCTCTTAATGGAGTATGTTTTTTTTAAAGAGGATTCGATTTGTTATTCCTATCCCGAGACTGGGGCTATATAGTGAAAGAACATTATTTTCCCCATAGCAAAGTTTGTTGTCTCAAAAATAGTTTTATTGCTCAATAATGTAGATTATACAATGTACCTAGATAAATAAATAAAAGACTATCAAGGTTATTGCTGTACATTGTGGAATCTCTGCTAAATCGTAGAGGCCAGATAATAGCCGAGGGTTCATATTTTAAAGACAATTGTGCACTCCTTTCTGATCCATTTGTATTTATATAGATGTCACATGATAATACAAACAACTGACGCTGCTCTACTACGAAGTAGGTAATGTCAGATTAAATTGCGGAAATGCAAAGTCCGGATAGCAGTTTACATTATCGGCATGGAATGTTTCTTGTTAAGTAAAGAATATATAGAGAGCAGTTGTCCGATTAAATAGTGTATTGTTATTGTCTTATATATGATTGGACGGTTAAAATAAATACCAGTAACGGGTAACCATAATACACAATGTTGTAAGATGTCAGTCTATCCCCAAATCAAATCCTAGATACAGCTAATTATAACTAGATCGAATGATATTGTGACTACATTTGACGTGCGGGTTGCACGGGATTCCGGTGTTATTATCAGTCGGGTAACTTCAAATTGAACAAGATTATGATGTGTGCATGGGTCGTTTGACGTTCGGATTACATAGAAGTTTTATGTGTTCATGTATCACGGTGCGTTCGTGGATCCGTAGAAGATCGGATATCAAAACGTAACTCTCATGCTATCTACATACATATATAATTACGCCTATCATATTGGTTATTGTGAACCCTGCTCCTATAAGATATTAGGTCTGGAATGGCAAGAACGTGTTTGGAAAAATGTACACAAAAATTAACAAAAATATCAATATTATCAAAAGCCAAATAAGATTATTGAAATTGAATACAATGATCGATTGAGGACTAATATTTCTTGATTACCACTCCTAGTCTTCCTGCAATCTGTCGAAAATCACATTACTGCGGTTCTATGGTAAAGGACATCAGAGAATCAACAGGTCTAAATGACAAATCTGTGATATTATCATTAAATAGGTAAATTTAAATGTCATCAAGTTATTTACGACCGTCTGGTCACGAATCGTTTTTTTTTCTACAATGTCACACTCGATTACTGCTGAAGCAGGAATTCATTTGATTATCGCGAGGACAATTTTGTCTGCCGACATTGTTTTGCAATATCCAATAAGTTGTGAACAAAATCCATTTCAAACTCTAAAATTAAGAAAAACACATTAGACGTAGTATTAAACCTTTACATGTTTATTAGATTGTTAGAGAAGGCATGATAGAATATAACTGTTGTTATTGGCGAGTTAGAACAAGATTGTGCCTTAGAGATAGCATTCAACATGTATCTATATAAAATCTTATAATATGATAGTGTGACATCTTTACACGACCAATCTCATTAGTGACAAGTAAATCTAAATTCTCTACTTAATATCGATCTTACTGAAACCCATTATGTAAGTCTCGGATAGTACGTCTAAAAACTTGACAGAGAAGATAAACTTTATTGGCTTTGCAAAAACGGGAATTTTAAATTATAAGAACGCATATAAGTGGTTACTGGTTATTAATGGATCGCTAACAAGTGGGCTGCGTTCTGTTTCAGAAACCTTAGGATTGTTGACATTTCAGGCTAGAATAACTTAATAAACAAAAGACTAGTATATATAGTTGTATGTTATCAACTAATGAACAAGGAATTTTATATCCATATATTATATTAAAAATCTTTTGTCAATAGTACAGTATTCAAACCTTTTCAATAAAGGATTTTTATAGATTTGTATTTGAGTAGCAAATTTGCACTGGTAATGTAGATTCTTAAATTAGGCAACATAAAAAATGAAAATAAATGACTATGAATAGCGTTAGATATATTTTTTCTTAAACATATCATTTAAATGATTTCTGTTTTCCTTATATCCCAATACTCCCTTGAAACTCTAAATATCACAAGACCACTGTAGACTAGAAGGGTGGTACTTGACACCAGGGGACCTCTGGTTTGTTCACGTTCTTAATTCTCTCTTAAAACGCGTTTCTTCACACTATCTACGCATTGTCTTTATTATTTCTTCATCCAATATATAATTTACACTTTTATATTTATAACGGCAACTATTTTATTACGTCATAATCATGCTTTGCATTTTATGGTTTTATTTGCATAACTTCATAGATTGAATACCAAATAGTCTAATAGTTCATATACAAATACATGTAGTCCTTCTTATAGCTATTGGAGACCGTCGTGGTAGTTGGATTTACGACCACCTATACATGTAGCAGTGGCTGATTCAGGATTTCAAATTAGGGGGACGCACTAAAAAGAATTGCGCCAAGAGGAGCGAGGCGTGCAAATTTTAGGGCATTTCGTGTGAAAAATCACGATTTTACGCAAAAAAATCTGATTTTTTTCCAATTTTAGGGGGGAGGGGCGCGCTGGGTGCGCCCCCTCTGGATCCGCCCCTATGCAGTGCCTATCACCACTAACGTTGTGAATTCGAATCCCGCTCAAGGGAGGTGTGCTCGATACAACATTATGTGATAAATGTTGTCAGTGACCTACGGCAGGTCAGTTGTTTTCTCCGGGTACTCTAGCAATAAAACTGACTGCCACAATATAACTGTAATATTGTAGAGAGTGGCGTTAAACACCATAGGCCTAACCCTAACCCTCTAACAGCTATTACTAAATTTCCCATGTGTGACACACCACTTTCCTGTTCAGATATAACGATTTGTGATTTGTACACTATAAATAGTGACCAATTACATGCAAGATAACGATTAATATTACCAGTCAGTTTGTCATTCTTCATCAAATTGGTACTTTATATTACGTAATAAAGATAACTAAATCCTCGCTAAAATGTATTAAAATCTTCGTTATTACAAAATATCCCACTGGCACTGATCATATATCTGACAGCAGCACATATTTCTCTTACAGTTTTATTAATCTTGTGGGTGTAGTGCTGGTTTTAGGTTTTGAATATTGATCTTGTCATAGTTTATACCCGGAAGCTATCCTCTTTATAATATTGATATATTACCATGCCAAACAAAAAGCTGAATCGTCAATATCCTATAACTGTTGTATTATTGATGAGAGTTATTAATCTCATTATTTACACACTATTGTTCCTACTAAACAGTTGTATTACCTAATAAAGTGTATTTGTCTGTTTTATCGAGTCAAATTGTATTATTATATATTTTTCGCTATTAAAATGGGCCTGTCGATCTATTGCACTCCCGATGAACTATTGCACTGTGCAATATTCTGCACCGACCCGAGTTGACCTTTGAACACGATTTCTGATTGGCTTTCAGTTTTGCCGATTGGCCAATCAAATAATTCGTTGTTTAATTGACTCGGAATTGGTCGTCTGCGGCATAACAAAAACAATGGCTGCACATGAAGCGGACAGGTTTCCGTCCATAAATTATGCCGAACTGGACGCTGACATAAAGAAAAACACTTTCTTGGTCCTGGGAATGACCAAAGGTTATATTGCACTCGGCCGATGTCCTCGTGCAATAGAACCATTGGTCATTCCCATGACCTCAGGGCAAATATTCCAGTCTATTGCACCCGCAACCATTAAATAACTGAATACTATTTATGGTGTTTAAGTACTACATCATCTTCTCGAAGGACTTCCCCCGCCACCCCCAATGACATCCCGGTTGGTAAAACGAGGAACTAGTTTTTACTTTGTAGGATTCAAAAGCTACACCACTGGATGTGTGGGGCGAATAAAATACACAACACTCCCTAAGGATGACTCGTGTATGATGAATGTTAACCTTAAAGATAACGTGCATCAGTTTTTTTTATTAGCGACAGTCTGTTACAGGGCAAACTTTTACTTCCATACCCATTTATAATCAATCCCCTTATGACAACCAATCATATTTTTACCTATGACATCTATAGTTTATCAACTTCCTTTAGTAATTCTTATTTCAACTGTCGGGAGTGTTTTTGCTATATCGTAGAATCATAATTAACCCTAAAATATCACATATGCTTTGTGTTACATGAACAATTTTTCATATATCCCCATTACCTACCCCTTTTGTATTGAAAATCAAATATACTATGATCCATCTTAAGGTAAATGGTCTATGTTTTATATTCTTCCTTTACAGTTTGAATTAATGAATATATATTTTAATTTCTCTATGGAGATTTAACATTACACGGTCTCCAGTTTATCTTGTAATGGGGTGATGTGGTGTTCACATCGCTTCGTTAAACTTACCTTTACATTTTCATATACAATTTCTGTTTATATGAGGTTTTTTTTTAATTGAATACGTCACTGCTATATGTCGTCTGTCAATTATTCGGTTTCCATTTACCTACCGGTCGACATTCAGAAGAATTCCAATGACAACTGCACTCAAATTACACTTCCGGTATACACAATGCCCGACAGTCCAAGTGGAATCTTCTAGAATAGACAAGTATATTCAAAGCCATTCAAATGAAGTAATAAAATCGTAGATATATAATTTAGTGAGCATGACACGTTTCTTGAATAACCTTAATCTGGTACGATTAATGTCAAAAGATTGGTAAAGCCATATAATACACAATTCTCGCGAGCAAGAATATCAAATGGCTTAAAGGGGAAGCGTGGGTATAAATAGCTGTGGGCGGAGCACACATTCAGATTGTTCATTATTTTGGCCATGGTTATCTCGAGGAGGAAAAATCAATGATACCCAGTTTCACAGTTACTTTTGGAGCAAAATATTTGACAGGCATGGTCACTAGTTTTCCTACCTACGAAACTTTAAGTCTTATTAAAAATAATATTCTTCATCAATGTAAAACCTACAAATTTCTGAGGTATGTGACCTTGGTCACGTTGGTCATGTGACATACTGTTTTTCAAATATGCTGTTCACATCAACGGGGTTTTTTTATGATAAGCTCCGCCCACCAATTGTGTCGGTAGTGCGTACCACAAATTCCCCTATAAAATGGATAGTCGAAATCAGTTAAGGTTAGTTATGCATGAAGGAGGTAGATATTAGTTTTAATTATGATCACTTTACTTAACATCTGTAAATTCCAACACTAACTATATCATATAAGCCGCTTAAATGCCAAAACAACAATGACTACTGGATGGATGATAACCTCAGAAAACTACTAGTCCACCCGCAGAGAAAGCAATAAAATGCATACATCTAATTTAATGCTCATGGCAAATTTCTGGAGTAACTTCATCCGGTACTCTCAACGTTAGTCAAGCCACATAAAAAATGGGAGTGCCAAAGAAAAACAGCATGGGTAAACCGGTTAGAAAGAAAACACGCCGCTGCCCCTAATAACGGTATTATAAACTGTCATATGTATACAATAAGAACAGAAAATGCATATGATAAAGCACTTTCATAGAAAATTAGCCATAGTCTAATATACCAGTAACACATCGGCTGAGAAAACGTCTGTAGGTATGTGTTGAGGATCAGGGATGTTCCTATAATGGAAATATGTTAACAATGAAACTAAATACATCCAGTTTGTCTTATATTCTGGAGGGTACTTCGTTTTCAGTTCTAAATAAGCAGAATATAGATAAACGTAGAGAAAGCCGAAGCGTTTATCAAGAAATGACAATCCAGATACAGACAATATTAGACACAAGACATAGAACGAAAACAAGCAAAACAAAGACACACGCAACGCATCAAATTAAAATGATCAGCAATATGACCCCTACTCAAAACCCAGGGATAAACCCATGTGCTCGTGAAGGGTAAGAAGTTCAAGTTTCCTCTAACACTTGCCGAACATCATGTTTAAAGCGATTCCGCCATATATTTTCTTTTATAGAACAGTTAACTGTTTCAGCAGCGTTTTCCTTTCAAATAATTTGTTTTCACTTCTAACAAACCCAACACAAATGTGGACAGATATTACCGGAATCAATTATTACAGTTTGGAGTCATTCTGTATTGAAATCTTCTATACAATGTTGGCCGTGTTATACATCAGTATTATGTAATGCTGAGAATTCTTTACAATCGCTATTCTTGACAGAAATCATCTATTAAACTTCCAATATGCATACAACGCAATGTCAGAGTTTTCAGCTGCAAATAGAAGAAATAACAATATTCAGTAAATTTTAATGGATTAGACCGTTACGGGTGTTATACAATGTTAAACGATATTGATTAATTTGAAAGTGTTAAAACTTGGTTTTTTTATATCCAAACTATAATTAATAATTTGTATCTCTAAATTTTTGCAATACTTTGTTTAAATACAAACTATAATTGTCATATTTCATGTAAAAGAACGTCTATTATGAGTTGAAATGGAAAAATACATTTTACGTCTTTTATTAAAGAAGTAAAAACAAATATTACTCTTAAAAACAATATGGATTATGTAGCCGAGAGAATGGGTACATTGATGTAAGGGAACCCTGACTACGATGTTCAGTAAATCATTGAGGATGATTACCAAGCTGATGGTGCAATAACTGTAACCTATGGTTAAATTCCGTCGTAACTCTTATAATGATTCTAAAGGCAGACCTAACCCTACAGCAGCAATAAATAATCCAAAGAAAAAGTTCATTGCAGCGATAACCGTGTCGTAACTAGAACCGATCTGGCAATGGTAATGTGGATAGTACACTCCGACTGATAGCTAAAGGTCACCTCATCAGTAAACAATAAAATAAACAGAGGTCAACTCTTGAAACACCCTTATATTATCATACAGTGGAATACATACAAACTATTTCCAAAATAATGCATTGTTTGCTCACACCCCTTCATTGATTGTATCATTTGATTCCCAGCAATAAATAGATTATTTCATATTCTAACATGACCTCACTCTTTCCCTTCGTTAAAAAAAACAGAATTATTTCTTCGTATTATCTCATTAGCACATGCACCGATGAATGTGACTGACGAGTCCAGTTGCAGCATAAATTGTGACCAACATAATGTCGATAGAGGGCACAGTATTATTCGAGTTACATAAATTGTGTGCGACATTTTCCGCAAGCGTATGTATAAATTACGTCTTCCAATCAAAGTATACTACCGTATTTGTACTCTTAGACATATCAGAATCGAAATAAATCATGGAAGCCAGAATGTGTTTTGAGTTTCAACATGGATTGGTGGATATTAGTAAATTTTATCTCTCGCTTCTGGCTCGGGATAAAATACTAATATCCGCCAATCCACGTTAAAACTCCAAACACATTCTGGCTTCCATGATTTATTTCTTAATTATCTAATAAATGATCAACGTAGATACACATATCTATGAAGGAATAAATCTTCTTTAGCAAAAACATTCTCATTCTAACAAAAGGTTCTCTGAAACAGATACCGGTATTATCAAAATACTATGTTTTTCATTGACAGCATAATTGTTATGTTTAGTTGACGGTGTTTTGTAACAGACAGTCGGTATTTCTGTTGGTACCTACAGTGCTCCTCTTGTCCCTGTTTTCTTTTGGCCATTGTGTTGTCTGTTCTTCTTCGATTTACGGATTCTGATTACCCCTTTGATATCTTCAAACTATTCTTACTCTTCAGCACAAAAGACAAAGTCTCACAATAGATTTACAGAAAGAAAGAAATGTCAATTCTGTAGTAAGGTAATCTTTAACCTCTTCATACGATGTACAATTGTTATCTTACCAAAAGTACAATAATAATAGTCTTTTGAATGCCTCATGTTCCTACAGTAAACAGTAAGGTGCATTTGTACTCCATGATGTATTTGAAGTAAAAGTACAGCACACATAGATAAAAGTACACTCATAAAATAATAAAAAAAAAACTTTAATGTTTTTTTTTAATTAACTGCTAATCAAGGTTACAGCAGAAAATATAAGTAAAATATTCCTAGGAGAACTGTCATACCTTCTTCCAAGATTACTTATTGTCGATGTTATGTAAACACAACAGTGATAAAGGCTTATGATGTAATTATAGGCATGTCATAGTCGAGTTCTATAATGCTTCAGAGACCAGACAATTTAATAATATTCCATATAAAATTCAAGACACGTTGTAATATTACAAAACATATCAGATAAAATCTCTTTATCATTTATGAAATTAAAATGTAAAGTGAAGATTGAGGTTCAGTTTTTAACTCTAGATAATAAGACTAACATGAAGTCATCAGGCATACATAGAGGATAATAGCAATATTAATAAATGTCTAGCTGTGGGTGATATAGAATATTGAAAAGTCCGTCGGTCATCCGTCTATCATTGTTTCTATTACACTTAGTCTAGCTCCGCCACTTTGTACGGACGTGCCTGTACCAAGTCAGCAAAGTGACCGGTCATGTAATAGTGTGTTAGAAGTATCGATTTTGCCTCTTTATACGATTTTTCTATTGAATTTTGGAACCGTTGAGTGTGATTTATTATTATTATTATTATCATTATTATTATTATTTTTTTTTTTTTATTATTATTATTATTATTATTATTATTATTATTATCATTATTGTTGTTGCTGCACATGCGATATAAAAATTATATTATCACATTTGAATATTTTCTCGCTCGAAGAATTTTTCAGAATAAGATCTTGATCATAATTAGACAAATCTTTTATGGAATCTTTCTTCTTTAATTGTGTACACACATTACATTTTGAAAAATGGTTTATGCAATAACATTTATTATCAGATTTTAGTAATGTTTCACAGGAAGAACATTGATAAAGTCATCGAAGTAGAAAATTGGACAAATAATGTTTGATAAGAAAAAAAAGTTTTGTTTTCCTTAAATATCGCTGATTATGAGAAATACATATTATTTCTGCTATAATGTAAAATGTATTATCAGATTTAATGCAGATATGGATTTTGATCCAATTCATTAATATCGCAATATCAGTTTTGATTAAGACTAGGGTTTTGATGAAAACAAAGAGTTTGAACATTGATTTCATGTTCATAATTTAACATGAATAAAAATAGTGCAAGTTTCGTGTATGGCACAGTCATGTTCTACAAAATCTCTCTCGACAATATGAAACATTTAACATATTTTTTTGTGATTTTGTAATGGGCTTCTCATTTATTTTATTTTATTTGAAGTAAGGGTAATAACAAAATTACCGAACACCGAGCAATCTTCCAAAGGGAAAGTCAAAACTCAAAAGTAAACAAACAAACAAAATCAGTCAACAAAGCTAACAGATTATTCTGAACTCAAAGGGAAAGACTACAGTTTCAGGAGACAGAAGGCACTGGAGTAAGAATGTTAATAGATGATTTGTGAAGTGGCAAGTCATTTCGATTCATAAAATGTTGTAACTTGTGTATTCACGAACAAATATAAAGATCGTTTTTGTATATAAAAAAAAAGAAAAGAAACAAACAAACAAATAAATACACGTTTCATACTATTTAAAGGGTTTGTTGACCAGTTTTACTTGTATTTTATAAAATTATTTCAATTTGTCTTATTCATGCAAATGAAGTCAGATGTTTTTCTCTTTTATTTTTATTTTTTACCTTGAATATGAGAAATCCAATAATATTTTAGTTTGAATCTTCAAGCAGTTTTATTTCGTTTAGCTTATACATTGTATTTTAAACATGGATTTAAAAGCGCACCATTAAATAGGGCAAAACTCAACACTTCTACGACATAATCAAAACAAAATTAAAACAAAATTACTAAATATCTTAATTAGCATACATTTATTGCTGAACAATTACTCTTTTGACGTTAATCAACATTCATTCACTCACTCTTACTATCTAAAAAATGGTAAAAAAAACATATTAGAGTAATTATTTAAATGAATACTTCAGTTCTATACTAAGCGGTTATACATGAGCGAATTAAGGTATCAAGAATTACAGAGAGGTTTCAGCATCGAATTTACCGTAGTGAAGTCAATGGCTTGCTTTGACATTTTGAAATGATCATATTTTTATCGAACTGAAACAATATTCTGTAGCTTTATCTAGTACTCTATCTTCACCTAATGTGTTCTAATACTCTGTTCTAGATTAAAATGGCTTCAAACAGTCAAATAATGGAACCGACGATGCAGGAAGCACATCTCGTTACAAAATGATTAGATATAAATGATTCAAATGGTATGTACCATGTAAAACCGTAACAACTCAACACAATCTCCCTGTATTATCAGCTTCTGACAGACTCCAGCAGTTAATTCATACGATGCCAATTGAAAACATATCCATGCATGAAATTGTTTTTTAGACATTTTAACAGCTTTTTATTGTTTTCGAAAATGGTTTCTAAACGAAATAAAAATTTGAAATTCAATTTTAAACTGAAATCATTTTCAATCAGACATTTCAATGTCATTTTTTCCCGTTAATTACTTTATTTCAACACAATGTGTAGCACCGCACCAATAATGGATTATCATAAATTATTAGATAGGCACTTAACTGTTCTGTATAAATCTACGTTCTCTGTAAATTGTAAGGTTTTAATAATATATATATAGTTGCTTTGTTTTCATGTCCAATAAAAATTGGTGTTGGTAATTCTATTTTGTAAACAAGCTACCATTAACGTTCAATCAGTACTTTCCACCTTGTAATACCGGTACGTTTTGATTTAATGTCCAATATAAACTGGTGTTGGTAAATCTACTTTTGAAATAGGTTACCGATACACACAACGTTCAATCAGTGCTTACCACCTTGCACCAGTTTTTTTTATCCAACTATTTCTGGTATACAACATCTTGGTGTATTATATAAAATAATAAACAAGGGGATGGTGTAGCGTTCATGGGAGTAAATAGAACATGTTCATAGCTATGTTGATTCTGCCATTATGTTCTCTGTAAATTGGTACGGGTATTTTTCACTATCAAGGGTAAAATACGATGATATTATGTCAAACATGTTGCAAAACACGACATTTTGTCAAGACACTTCAGTTATACATGATAATCCGTAATGGCTAAAACATCTAATAACACAGTTAGGGGCCGTCGTGGCCGTGATCGTATGGTAGTTGAATTTACAAGCACCTATGTAATCGATGCCTATCACCACTGATGTTGTGAGTTCGAATCTCGATCAGGGCGAGGTGCACAACATTATGTGATAAAGTTTGTCAGTGACTTGCGACAGGTCGGTGGTTTTCTCCGGGTCCTCTGGTTTCCTCTTCCAATAAAACTGACCGCCACGATATAACTGAAATATTGGTGAAAGTATCGTTAAACCCCATCAAACAAACAAACAAACAATCTAACAAAACATTCAAGTAAAAACAACTACATAATCATTCTGGACAGTACAGGATAATTTCGAATATAGCGAGAACAATGTTTACATACAAAAAACCGTAAATATTTGATTTCAGTGTACACGACGCGTTACTGGAACAACCTTAGTACGCTCAAGATTAAAATATTTAAAAGTGTTTAGGAGATACAAAACCAAACGACATATACAGGATAGCCATGATCAAAACAAGATAAAGATAACTTAAAACAAGAACTTGATCAACACATGACAATGCGTGACAAACACATTCAGTGCAATAGAAGACAATATGTTGAAGAAAGGCACACTTACAAATAGCTAGGAAAGGATAAGACACTAACAAACATAGTCAGTGCAATAGAAGACAATATGTTGAAGAAAGGCACACTTACAAATAGCTAGGAAAGGATAAGACACTAACAAACATAGTCAGTGCAATAGAAGACAATATGTTGAAGAAAGGCACACTTACAAATAGCTAGGAAAGGATAAGACACTAACAAACATAGCCAGGCCAAGGCAATGCAACAAAGAACAATCCAACTAAAATGACACAAATTCAAAAAACACATTACAAGGCAACTGCAAATCATCCGGACAAGACATTTATGTACCCAAACACTTTTAAATTATTTGGCTTTCCAATCTTTCGATTGAGCCTACCTGATGAAGGTTATTCCAGAAACGCGTCGTGCATACTTAATTTGATGTCTCCGGTTTTTTTTACAAACAATATGGAATGGATAATTCATCACATTGTAAGACAAGGATTGCAAACAATTAGGACAAGAAATACAATCACCAACATATACAGAACAAGACAAGAAAATCAGGACAAGACATATAATCACCAACATAGGCAGGACAAGACACAATCACCAACATAGGCAGAACAAAACAGCACAATCAGGACAAGAACTACAATCACCAACATAAGCAGAACAAGACATGACAATCAGGACAAGAACTACAATCACCAACATAAGCAGAACAAGACATGACAATCAGGACAAGAACTACAATCACAAACATAAGCAGAACAAGACATGAAAATCAGAACAAGAACTACAATCACCAACATAGGTATAATAAGACAAGACAATCAGAACAAGACAGACAATCACCAACATAGGCAGATCAAGACAATACAATCAGGACAAGCAATATAATCACCAACATAGGCAGAACAAGACAAGACAATTAGGACAAGAAATACAATCACCAACATAGGTAGAACAAGACAGGACAATCAGGACAAGAAATACAATCACCAACATGGGCAGAACAAGACAAGACAATTAGGACAAGAAATACAATCACCAACATAGGCAGAACAAGACAAGAAATACAATCACCAACATATGCAGAACAAGACAAGACAATCATGATAAGAAATACAATAACCAACATAGGCAGAACAAGACAAGACCATCATCACAAGAAATACAATCACCAACATAGGCAAAACAAGACAAGACAATCAGGACAAGACTCACAATCACCAATATAGGCAGATCAAGACAATACAATCAGGACAAGAAATATAATCACCAACATAGGCAGGACAAGATGCAATCACCAACATAGGTAGAACAAGACATGACAATCAGGACAAGAAATACAATCACCAACATAGGCAGAACAAGACATGACAATCAGGACAAGAACTACAATCACCAACATAGGCGAAACAAGACAAGACAATCAGGACAAGACACACAATCACCAACATAGGCAGATCAAGACAATACAATCAGGACAAGACATATAAGCACCAACATAAACAGGACAAGACACAATCACCAACATAGGTAGAACAAGACATGACAATCATGACAAGAAATACAATCACCAACATAGACACAACAAGAGAAGAAAATCAGGACAAGAAATATAATCACCAACATAGGCAAAACAAGACAAGACAATCAAGACAAGACACACAATTACCAACATAGATACAACAAGACAAGAAAATCAGGACAAGAAATATAATCACCAACATAGGCAAAACAAGACAAGAAAATCAAGACAAGACACACAATCACCAACATAGACACAACAAGACAAGACAATCAGGACAAGAAATATAATCACCAACATAGGTAGAACAAGACATGACAATCATGACAAGAAATACAATCACCAACATAGGCAAAACAAGAAAAGACAATCAAGACAAGGCACACAATCACCAACATAGACACAACAAGACAAGACAATCAGGACAAGAAATATAATCACCAACATAGGTAGAACAAGACATGACAATCATGACAAGAAATACAATCACCAACATAGACACAACAAGACAAGAAAATCAAGACAAGGCACACAATCACCAACATAGACACAACAAGACAAGAAAATTAGGACAAGAAATATAATCACCAACATAGGTAGAACAAGACATGACAATCATGACAAGAAATACAATCACCAACATAGTCAAAACAAGACAAGACAATCAAGACAAGGCACACAATCACCAACATAGACACAAGACAAGAAAATCAGGACAAGAAATATAATCACCAACATAGGCAAAACAAGACAAGACAATCAAGACAAG
>MJUT01064705.1:291467-311661 GCA_002080005.1 Gigantidas platifrons
TTTTTTTTTTGGAAAATGTCAATATGGCCTAAAATAGTAATAAAACATGTCAAAGGGCTTTAAAATAAAACATACACTCTAGATAGCTTATTTTTATTTTTTTTTAAATCCTGTGATAAATTTGTCTATCCTGTTACTGTCTATCCTGTTATCCTCATGAATAAAGACTGATTTGGTAACAGGATAGATAATTATGTTTCTGCGAATCAATTCAAATAGTTGAAAGTCTGTTATGATATGTACTTTAATTACAAGGTGTGGAACATTTCATACTTCACCAAAAAAGCAAACACAGATTTACGGGAGCAGTTATTTCACTACAGCATCAATAAACATAAATTTGTCTATCCTGTTTCCATGTAAAGTAACAGGATAGACTGATTTGGTAACAGGATATATAAATGTCCGTTCCTGTTACCATAAACAATATCATTTTACTAAACTTATATGTAACAAAGGCACTTCATATTAGATTGATTCAAAAGACAAATATAAACTGAATGTTAGTACGTGCTCCAATTGGATTTGTATTGCCTGTAGTCGTTTTTACAGCAATCAAAAATCTATGTTTAGTCGTTTTTTTCAGGACGCAATATTAAGTACATATTTATTTTGTTACTGCAAAGAAATTATATATTTTTTAATTGTTTTCTAAAAGACCACTAACATATCTTTGAGAAATAAGTTACATATTTTACACATTTTGTCTCTTAATAGTCAAAAAGTTCTCTTGACTTTGGTAACAGGATAGACAAAATAATGCACCATCTGTCGAAAATTTGTCGATAAAATTTTCATATAATGGCATTAAGATTGCATATGTTGTTCAAGAAGTATCATTTGTTTTGTTCATTTAATAAATATAATGTTTTAAGCAAATTGGTTTTTTTTTCAACTTTGCAATTTCAAAAGGATACATTTTTTAAAAATGACCCATATATGTCACGGCTTGACGAAAAGAGGGATGTATCAGGAATCTTACAGTATTCAGGATAGAAATTGACTGTTTCCCAAATTAGCGACTCGACATCCACTGTTGTACTAGTCTCGTACTGTTTGACTGTAACGTATATGATTTTATTACTACGTAGCTGAGTCACTGTTTCCCAGGGCCAGCATTTTTTGAAGGATATGGAATTTCCTATATTCAATTAAGTGTTTTTATTGTCGTTAAAGCATTATTAGTTGCATTGAATTGAATAATGATCTTTGTGCCCACTATAAGGCGTTTATAAATATGGACTTTAAAGTTGCATATATTGTTTTTCTGAGGCATGACATTAAGTGGATCGGCAGCCTCCTGTGAAGCCGTGGCCGTACATATTGTACATATTCCAAAATTAAAGAATCTGTCTTTTACTCATTTAGTTATATGTTTGCCTAACAGTCCCAAAAATAACACGACGGGTGTCGCATGTGGAACAGGAATTACTTATCCATCCGGAACACCTGAGTTCACCCTCGGTTTTTTTATGGGGCTCGTGTTATCAATAGTTTTTGTGTAATGTTTTGGAGACCGTTGTTTGTCCTTTTGTCTATTTTCATTTGGTCATTGGATTGGGTGTCCTTTTAGATTTACTACTTATTAACCATCTGGTACCGTCAAACTGTTCTTACACCTACTATACTACGTCATAACTTAAGTATTTTAACGTTTCGGTTGGTGAACTTTGTCATTATTTTGACACCAATCAAATTCTGCATTTTAAATCGTCGGTTTATGATTCAACATAACGTGACAGGATATCACCTCACTTAATGGAGCTGTTTTACTTCTAGTGGAATTGGCGGTCGAGGGGTTTCTAAATGGTTCATCGTTATGCTGAGCGAATCGGTACGGATGTCTCGAGGAGTCGTACCTATATTCAAATGCCCCAGATAGACCAACGGTCCGATAGTCCGACGGTTCGTTGATTCGACAGTCCCATAGTCCGGAGCAAATCACTCTTCATATTTTTTCCTGCAGAAATTGCGATTGTGAATTTGCACATTTTTCCGTCTCTCTATGATGGTGTGATCCAATGACCGATTATGAAAATGTTCAGACTTTCCTATCGTTGATTTCTGTACTCGTTGCAACAATTTCAATATTAAGGGACTTTTGGTAAACATTGAGCATTTCCGGTAAGAGAACATATTTCAGGGGCGTCAAAACCAGACATTATTTAAAGGGGGTTCCAGAGGATTTCGAGCCCAATTTTCGCGGATTTTCATGATATTTTTAAAACATTTTCCAGAATGTGTTCCAACCAATGAACCCTCCTCAATCAGTCATTGATATTATTGACGGATAAATAAAGCTTTGAATATTGAAAAATGATCTGAGCACATAATTCTATGTCCAGATTTTATCAGATATGCGGTTTCATATTTGCATTCCTCAAATTTATAGTACATAATTCAGAAACAATCGCTGCGTATCAATTACATATACAATATATCTGCATACGGAGTCTTATTTTTTTCCATTTTTATCTACATTGACTCCCATCTTTATTAACATAAGATATATTCATATACATGTATGGGTCAAAAGCTACATTGAATCAAACATCCATGACCAGAGGCTGTAAATTTCGATTACTATCAAAGGTTTGTTAAATGATTTGGCGGATTATCGGTCTATCGGACTGCCAGACTAACTGACCGTTGGCATATCGGGACGTCGGATTATTGGCCTGACCCTTTGTCGCAATGTTGTAGGTTCAAATCCCACCGAGGAAATAAGAAATAATAGAACTCGAACATTGTTGGGTTGAATTCGATTCAATACCATGCTTAATTAGTTTCATCTCTCCACAAATATACTATGTAATATAACGCATATAAATGTGATTCATTATACAATAATAATCATAAAAACAGAGGCCAAACCGATCACACTGGCTTGTTACATGCACATCAATAAGAACTGGTGGTGTTATATTAGTTTTATGGGACCATAAATCGCCTCTTAGTAAAATGGTGCAGTCATGCAAGTGTGTTGCATATGAGTAAAATGCTGAGCCTCACATATAATTGGGTGGACAGCGTCATAATCTTGATATTAATACATAATACATTTACTCCTCATGACTGTTAATATATATTTTTTCTCAACCTGAATTTGACACATTCCTTTACGACAAATGAGATAATTTTCCCTATCGTCAATATTCCTTTTTTTCTTTAGAAATCCAATTATGAAGAAGGAATTGGGATCCACTAACCGATTTAACCCCGCCATATGAGTGTGCCTGTCCCAGGCGATGACACAGCGCTGCTATACTGTATGTCGCGGCCTTTCGTGTAAGCGATCGGTGTGGGTCTAGTTTCAATAAATAAGCTGGAAGTATAGTGGATACGATGTTCATGTTAATAAAACGTGAAACGTATCATCTGAAACAAATTATAATAAATGGAAATTGTTAATTTGTTGTATAAAAACGCTAATTGAATATTTGGACAATATATTCTTTATGTATAAGCACAATGATGTCCTTTTGTTGTATCTGAATGGTTAATACAGTTATAATAATATCATTATGTAATTCTTCTTCTTCTTCTTCCTTCTGTATTGACGTCCAGGTTTGGACCACCAAGTATACAACTTGTGCTTATTTTAGAGTTGCACTATATGCACCTTATTTACACCCATAATATCGAATAATTAAAAATTTCGGATAAAAGGTAAAAATAAACCAATATGATTGTATTCAATATTCTATATACACAGTCACTGGGTCGCTAGCTAAAAAGTTCAACCACTAAAATCTAAAAACTGGATCCTTATGTACATGTTCAATATGTTGTACATTTGTATGTGACGGTATCTTTACGGTGACAGCTGCCACCCCCATTCTTGTATTTTAAATACAGGCGGACTAGTGTTACTTCAAAGCATATACGTCTAACTATATTATAATATATTTTTACATGCAAACATATATTTATAAGCCTATGCATCTGCTATTCCTAATCTTTCATTTTCCAGACTCTGCACACATGCATTTTGTAGCACAATTCCGTTGACAGGAGAATAACCTTCTTTAATTTTGTATCATAATCAAATAGATATCTACATGTTGTACAGTCCAGAATTAATTTTACTAATGATTCCATTGAATTAAATGTTTGTGACCATGCGACAGTTCCAATATACGAGACAATTAATTCTTTGAATCTTGTAAATTGATCCTTTCGTATACATTGTAGTGCTGAGTACCTAGTCAGCATATGCGCTATGTCTTCTTCACCAACACTACATAGTGGGCATATTGGGTCTACATGTCCATTTGAGAAACGCTGTTTATCTTTTTGTAATAAATATGCGCCTGTTATCATTCTGCACTTTGTTATCCCTTTCCTTACATCTGCTACATTCGATGGTAAAGAGGTCCAAACAAGATGTGTAGAGCCAACTTGTAGATCCTTAGTATTAATGTTCTTTAATGATGTTTTATCCTGAAGCATTTTTTCCAGTTTAATTTTGATGGTAGATTTGCTTTCACCTCAGCTATTGTTGGTAATTTATACATTTCCAGAGTTGCGGAGGATCTGCAGAAGTGAGAAGAAGCTTTGTGGGTTGTTTACATTCATTATTAGCTGTCTGTCAGTTAGTGATTGAATATTGTGGTTATTACAATTCAATATGTTGTGTAGGAAGCTTAGCTGTCGTTTGTGAATTTCAGCTTCAGTTGGCATGGCTCCTATTAATAAATAAACTACTGCTGCATTCATGAAAAGTAAACATCTTTAATATTGTCAAATTTCGAAAGAGTTATTTCCCGTACTTCACCAGCGTTCCTTGTAAATTACGTCACCGGAAGACGACAACCTAGCACACTTAAATATTAATAGCCTCAGGTACATAATGTTAAATATTGAATATACCAGTCAAGCTACCAGTAGGGTCTAACACCGGGAGAGGTGCAAGATAGTAAAATCTAGCACGAGGGTAAAAGTGGTTCCGAAAAATTCGAAATGTGGGCCAAATAATTTGTTATTGCTGTTGTACAGTCAGTGCTCAAAAGGTTTTGCTCATAATGGCTGCTGCGATTTCACAATTTCAGAACTCAACAAAATTCAACCACAGGACCTTGTCACTATCCACGTATAAATATATACTATCAAGACAATTGAATTGTCAATGCATAAACATGTACATAAATAAATATATAAATACGTGGATAGTGACAAGGCCTGTGATTCAGCTGTAATTTTTAACAATAACAATTTCCTTGTAATTCAAGATTTTATAATAAAATCTAAACGTTTGTCACGGAGACCTTAACTTGGCACTGGTTTTTAATTACTATCAAATCTGTTTTCATATATATACATATTTATTATTTACAAGTTCATTATCTATAAAATATAATTATAAACATAGCAACACATCCATCCACGTTCAAACTCAATTTCTAACTGTCCTCACATTTACCAGAGCGCTCTATACTTTCTCACAATATCAAATATCCAAGACCACACCAATTGACCATAAAAACTATCAGGGACATAAATAACGGTTCTGATGTAGGGAGTTCCTAAGCATAAACACAGTTGATATAATTCATCAAATTTAGCGGTTGGTCATACTGTCTGGAAAATATCTCTTAAAATTATCGCCTAGTCAAAGTAATGAATCACAACTAATTATTGATAACAGATCTATAGATGAAGTTTTAGCTTTATGACATACCTCCCTTATCAAGTGTGGCGTCCCGACACACAATAACATTCGCACCCATACACATATATATATATTTTTTTTTATAAAGATTTTTCTTTCCTATACATGATAATATTTATATACACTAATCTGTCTTTACAGTTTTTTTTTTTTAGTTTTTTTTGCTGTCTGTAAATCAACACTAACTTATTGGCCCTTATTTGAAACATTAAAGTCCCGCATAATTTCATAATTGTTTATCTCATTCTCTCTTATCCATTTCGTCTCACCGCTCTCAAATTGCACAAAGTAATGTTTTTCTAGTCTTTTTGAGTCATTTCTTGAACGCATCATGTCTAGAATTTTCACGATATTGTCGCTGTCACCAACGGGCTTAAGGTCGTCTGGCTCTTCTCGCTCTTCCCTTTCCTCAGGATTAATAAACCGCTTTATTCTATTTACATGGACAGTTTGTTCATACTTGCGGTCATCGCACGTTTGTAATTTAAATGTCACATCAGAAAGCTTATCTATGATTTTGAATGGTCCATGCTAATTGTGAAGGAGTTTTCCTGAAAGTCCTGGTTTGGAACTCGGATTATCCATACTTTCTCACATATTTCGTAGTCTACCAATTCGGATTTAATGTCATACTGTTCTTTTTGTTTGTGTTGAGTACGTTGCATATTTTCTTTCACCAATGTGAATGCTTCTTGGAGACGCGTCGTCATTTCATCTTTATAATTATCACTCGCAGAATAATATAAGAGGGAACATTTGAGGTGTATTTAATAATTCACTCCAATTAACTATTCATTGTTTATTTCCAAATACAATTTGTAGAATGTTATATATTCAAATACAAAATGTAGATGTTTACACATTGAACGAACTTTCTCAACTGACCAATACACATTAAGACATAACATTTATTTTAATTTCTCTTGACTTAAACTTTCGACATTTTTAATTACTACTGCGGACCATATAACAGATTGAACAAATTTATCATCAAATGCCTGACATCCCTAATAAGAGATAAACAACAAATAAATCTAACTGACCACCACCTGTTTGTCTAGAACTACGTAATGTAAAATCTAATCATGCAAAACTAATTAAGACTTTCTTAATCAATGGAAAATATTGAAATGTAGAAAATTATTTAAAATATAACCTTATCAAACTTTCATGTAAATATGCACTGCTATAATAAGATAATGTTGGTGGACACATTACTGCTTCAACGGGTAACACGGGATCACGACCATGCATGAGGAAAAACGGGGTCTCTTGCGTACTCTCATGCAATGCAGTTCTGTACGCAAACATCACATACGGAATGTACACGTCCCAGTCTCTCTGATGACCACTTACGTACATGGATAACATAGCAGTCAGTGTTCCGTTGAATCTTTCTACTAAACCGTCCGTCTCAGGATGGTAAGCAGTGGTAAACGTTTTACGAGTGTTCATAAGTTTACATATTTCTTTCAGTAGATTTGATCGAAAGTTTTTGCCATTGTCATATAATAACATTCTCGGAGCACCGTGTCGACATACTATTTCTTCCACAAAAACCTTAGCAGTTGTTTCGGCATCAGCTTTTTCGACAGGAATAGCCTCTGGCCACCTCGTCAAATAGTCACTAAAATTAAAATGTATCTATTTGATTTATATGTCGGTGGAAATGGTCCTAACACATCAACTGCTACACGACCAAAGGGTCGAGATAGTACTGGCAAGGGATTTAGCGGCGCTTTTGGTCGATTTTTCGGGGTTTTCTTCGTGGCGCAGTCAACACATGATTTACACCAAAATTCTGCATCCGAGTACATACCTTTCCAATAAAATCGATCTTGAATTTTACTATACATTTTGTTCAATGATAAATGTCCTGCAGTAACATCATCATGACATGCATATATAATTTCATCGATTAAACTCATGGGAATTGCTAATTGCTTTCGCATATTTTGTCGCCATCTTTGAGAACCTGGTACGAACAAATGATACAAGACACCTGTTTTATCTATTTCGTAATCAGCGGACAAAAATACAGTTTCTCTTGCTTTTGATGATTGATCAGGAAGTTGGTTTTTCTCTAAATAGTTTATAATTGCTGACAAATTAGGATCTTTTCTTTGCATTTCACATAGTCTATTTAACGAAAGTTTCGGAAGAATGTCTTCATCACACTTATCTTTCATAGCGGCCACATGTGGTATGCGCGATAATGCATCAGCATTTTGATGTTTCCGTCCAGGTCGGTGTTCTATGATTAAATCATACTCCTGAAGAGTCAATGACCATCTTGCTAATCGTCCAGCTGGAGCTTTTATATTCATTAGCCACTTCAGCGGATTATGATCAGTGATAATTGTTACCGGTCTTCCGAACAGGTATTGTCTAAAGTATTTAACTCCCCATACAATCGCAAGGGCTTCTTTCTCTATCACCGCATAATTTCGTTCGTTTGGCTTCAGTTTTCGGCTGGCGTATGCAATAGTTCTTTCACCCTCTGGTCCCTTTTTGGCAAGGACTATTCCGAGTCCATTATCACAAGCGTCTGTGAACAGTAAAAACGGCAGCTCAAAATCCGGATAATGTAAAATCGGATAATGTATTAAGGCCTGCTTAAATGAGTCAAAGGTCCTTTCACATTCATCATCATACAAAAAATTATTTCCTTTTCGGAGTAACCAATGCAGTGGTTCTGCTTTCTTTGCAAAGTCTGGTATGAATTTCCTATAGTACAAAACAAGTCCAATAAAACTACGAAGCTCACTTACATTGGTTGGTGTAGGAAAGTTTGAAATCGCACTGACTTTTTCTTTGTCTGGGGAAATTCCATTTTCGTTCACACAATGTCCCAGAAAAGTTACTTCCTTTTGCGCAAAGAAGCACTTTTTCGCTTTCAACTTCAATCCGGATTCTTGAAATCGATTGAAAACTTCCTCAAGTCTTTTTAAGTGTTCGTCACAGTTTTCCGAGAAGACTATAACATCATCAATGTATACAAGGCACGTCTTCCAAAGTAAACCGGATAAAACAGTATCCATAAGTCTCTGGAATGTAGGCGCACTATTACATAATCCAAACGGCATAAAGTTATATTCATAATGACCACCAAAATACGAAAATGCAGTTTTCTCCTTATCTTCTTCTACTACAGGAACTTGATGATATCCTTGGCATAAATCCAATACAGTATAATATTTCGATTTATTCAATGTATCTAGCATATCCTGAATCAACGGTAATGGGTAAACATCTTTCTTCGTTACTTCATTGACGCGACGGAAGTCAACACAAAGCCTTATAGAAGCATCTCGTTTCGGCACTAAAACTAAAGGAGAGGAATACGGGCTGTTAGACGGTCTTATAATTCCACGTTCTAATAATCCTTTAATTTGTTTCTCAACTATTGCTCTTTGACTATAGGGAATTCGATAAGGACGTTGATGTATCGGTTTGCTATCACCTGTATCTATCGAATGTTGCACAAACGACGTACTTCCCAACTCAAAATCATTGAATGCAAATACAGTTTCAAATTTTTCTAATAGCACATGTAATTTTTCATTTTCATTACTAGACAAGCTTTCATTGACATTGAATGAAGTATTTTCAAGAACATCTGTACTATATACACATAATTCCATTCCATCGAGTGAATGAACTTCAATTTCATTCACACACATTTCATCACTATTTTCAAACATAATTTTATCATGATTGACATAAACACAATTATTTCCCAAATCAACACAACATGCACAACGGTTTAATATATCCAAGCCAATAATACATTGATAAGGGAAATTACTTGCTACATAAACACTATATACAAATTTACATTTTTTTTCCTATCTGGAATGGCACACTTAATTTGCCTTTAATTTTAATTTTATCTCCCGAGGCCGATGTAATATTTACATTTTTAGCCGAAAGTAAATCACTCCCTCGAACTAATTTCTCATTTATTATCGAGACGGTTGAGCCTGTATCTACCAAGATACTCGCATCATTTTCATTAACTAATCCTCTAATTTTGGCCGAACAAAATTCGGGATTTATTTTACAAGAAATCACTTCTTCGGACACAAAATCAAGGACTTTCTTGGCGATACAAGAATTCCTGACAGAAATATTTTCAGCACTAGGACAAATCTTCGCGATTGAAGAAATTCCTTCGTCTGCCTTCTCAACTTTCGGAGGAGTCATCTTAAAATTTGCTGCTACCTTCCCTCCTGCCAAGGGAGCAGGTTTTAGTTTCCTTGTCGTGCCTTCTTCTCACGGCAACCCATCTCTATGTGCCCTACCTTTTTGCAATAGTTGCAAATCGGTTGTCCATCTGTGGTTCGCAAATTTCGTCCCACATTATGTTGAAATTGTCCACGTCCTCTAAATGGTCGACATCTTGTGTGTGGCACATGTCCTTTAGTTGACATATTGTCTACTTTCATTGCCAATGCTTGAACTTGGCCTGTTAAATCTTTAATACAGTCTTCTACTGAAACGTTTAAAGCACACGCTGTTTTAGGATTTTCTACATTCGTATTAACGAGACGATTATTCACTTCTTCTCGTTTAGCGTTTCTAAATGCTTCTTCGAAAGTTTTTGGGTTCGAAAGCATCACAAATCTCTTTATTTCCGGACGTAATCCTTGGACGAAGTGTTCTCTTATTAGTCCATCTTTTTGGTCTCTATCCATGTCACCGTAATCTCTTGCTGATAATTTTGTAATTTCACTCGCATAATCATCTATTGACTGAACAGTACCTTGTCTGGCTTGAAATAAGTTCGAAAAATATAACAATTGTAATTCTTTTGGCAAAAACCTGTCTCTTAATGCGTCACATAAACATTCAAAACTGCTTTTAACATGATCATCTGTTGATTTGTAGTATTCTGCTGCTCGGTCTCTAAGAAATGCTGGCATCGTATAAAGTTTTCGTTCTAAATTCCACTGGTTAGCTCTAGCAATTCGATTAAAGTTCTTAATCCATGAGTCAATGTCTTCATCTAAATTTCCAAAGAATATTGTAGGTTTCACAATGTCAGAACGATGGTTCGTTTGAACCAAGTCTGGTTTTGGAGACTGTGGTCTTTGTCTCGGCATATTGATATGTATTAATCCAAGTCACATAAGTTTTATATCACTAACTCATCCCACCGCTGCCACCATAATGTCACGGAGCCCTTAACCTGGCACTGGTTTTTAATTACTATCAAATCTGTTTTCATATATATACATATTTATTATTTACAAGTTAATTATCTATAAAATATGATTATAAACATAGCAACACATCCATCCACGTTCAAACTCAATTTCTAACTGTCCTCACATTTACCAGAGCGCTCTAAACTTTCTCACAATATCAAATATCCAAGACCACACCAATTGACCATAAAAACTATCAGGGACATAAATAACGGTTCTGATGTAGGGAGTTCCTAAGCATAAATACAGTGATATAATTCATCAAATTTAGCGGTTGGTCATACTGTCTGGAAAATATCTCTTAAAATTATCGCCTAGTCAAAGTAATGAATCACAACTAATTATTGATAACAGATCTATAGAAGTTTTAGCTTAATGACACGTTTTACACCATAGAATATTATATGTATCTTGTTTTTACTTGTTGCATAATATTAGATCTGTCATTTTAAGGTTCATTGTACAAATTGTCACCCCTTCACTTTGATATGTTTATTTAAACAAATGTGTGTATTATTAATGTGCATGTTTCATATCCATCTTATATGTATTTTTCTTTTCTTTTCTTTTTTGTATCTGGAAGACAAATTTATATAAGTGCTGCGTCACTTGTTTTCTGATCCCTATGAATGTACTATTGTTAGAACTAATCAGTGCCATTTATTCAATAAATATTGTTTATGTTCCAGACCATACGCGTATTTGGACCGTACGCGCACGGTCCGGTCCGTATGAGTATATGAGTATACTCATACGGTCTAGTACGAGCTGGATCATACGGGTATTTAGACCATATAGATTTTTTTCATTACAAACATTATATCATAAACTTTTATTGAGTTTTACAAATTACATTTATCATAATTATTATTACTTTAAGCAAAACACCATCACCTCATGAAAAGTAAACAGTTTTTTAACTATAATGCAATTTTAATTGTCTACACGAAACACATTTTCGCATGCACTCCCAGAGTGACACTTTCTGCTACAAGGAACGCCGGACTTTCTACACTTACATGTTTTAGTTATGCATGTTCCCTTGCATTTACATCTTTTGCTTGCAAGAGAAGAACTTGCTTGTTTTGCAGCAGCATGCAGAGAAATTTCTTCTTTTTTCCAATGCGAAGTTTCAACTTTACGTGTCAAAAGTTCTATATCACCCATAACATAACATGAATTTAAGACACCAAATTCACATATTTGCACAAACTTGCATCTTTACCAATTATATCATCAACCCTACACAATAATCGTGGTAGATCACCAGATGTCCTATCAACAAAAGGTATTCTTACGGTTACAAAACCACTTTACAAAACTACCTTAGTTTTTCAATTTTTGCATTAGACTTTGACACTTTTTTATTGTATTTTCTCATCGTATTTTCAATTTTTTTTTATAATTTCTGTTCAACATCTGTCTTATCCTGTCGTGAGTTGTAATTTGTCCGCCGTCTGTTTTCACGATACAGTTTGCTGTCGTCAGTAGGGTCAACTATAATGTCGTTCAGTACCATAAAGTCATCAACTGCCATGAGTTCATCCTGTGTAGGTCTGTAATCTGTAACATCGTCGTTTTAGTTCGTTTTCGGGACGGTTGTACATGTACGTCAGCCATTACGGAAAACACGTTAGTCTGTGAGCAGCTTAAGTCGACCATCGAATCCCCGCGGGCACTGCCAGTCTCAATTTATGTGTCAACCTCATTTGCGGGTATGCAGAGTTCATTTTCCATGCCAAACTCAGGGCAGTATATCAATGTAAATTTCTTTTCCTTCACATATTGCCGGAATCTAGCTGAATCAGTTTTTCCATTCATTAAAACATTAGTAATTCTCTTGGTCCTAAATATGCTTCAAATGTTCAAGTTCTTCCTACATTCTGTTTACTGGCGATTACTTTAATAACTTTATTCAATTTCAAACTATTTTGTTAACAGAATTTACTCGGTTATTACGAACCTGCTAAATTCAGGACATTTAAGTTTGTAATAGATTAAATTATACTTATTTCTAAATTGTACAATTGCGATAATTAACTTTTTTTTAATATATTTTAGATTCGAATAACGTTGATCTCTAAAATATTTTTGAAGCCTCGATAATCTCTTAATACTATAGGCAGACCTTACGCGTACGGTCAAAATACGCGTATGGTCTGGAACATTTACACTATTTACAATAAAAATGTGAAACATGAACATTCTTACCTTAATATTTTGTTATAGCACCATTCACTCTCAACACATTCCGAAATCGTTTTGGAATAGACGAATATATAATGATTTTATAAAGGATTGAGTTATTATTATTATGGAGGTCCATATTGAAGTGGCAGTGTCAATGAGGTCGTTCTTTGATCGTATGAGATGCGCACGTCTTTGTAGTCCGATTTTTAAGTATCTCCACAAATTTTCAATAATGGTCGGGTGTTCTATTTTTAGTTTTAGGGTTTCCCCGTTATTTTGGGGATTCCCTTTCGGCCGCCATCTTGCGCGCCTTAACGCCTTACGTTTTTAGGCTTGCACAAAACAGTTCAGTCACACATTACTACTTGCAATCTTTCATCTGCACTAATTTTTAATTTTTCACATGTGACCTCCCTCTTAAAGGTTCTCAAAACATGAAAAAGACATATTTGTAAAGATGCAGAGGGCAATTCATCTTTCAGCGTATTTCTTTCTCCCATATCTGTGTCTGCCATTATACAGGCTATTTTCTCCCAATTAGGATTGTATTTTTTTTAAATAGTTAACATGCCATGAAGTGTTTCTAAACTATCCAAAACAAATTTTTTCCAACGTGTATACAGACAAGTTCAATTCTAGAATACTTCAAATTTACTGATTCTTTTCTGCAAGGATTGCTCTTAAAGAAGTAATCCAAAGTGTGTGATGTTCTTGTGTATAATAGGGTTCACCTACGCCTTTTCCTGAAAGGTGGCGCATGTGTTCTATCAGTTATTCGATTCTAAGATGGCGGACGACGATCAGCTGTGTCAGTGCAGAAGCTCAAAAAATATATACTGCGCCGAAATGTATCGACAAACGGTCGAAAAACTGACTTGATTGAAAGGTACATATTACACCGAAAACCCAAGCATACGATCTATGTTCGTTTCTTCTCAATATTATTGTATTTGTTGAATGTCCAAGTTGCCCCGACTGAAAATAAAACGTCATATCTGATTATATATTATCATAAAATTATGATGAGGTATCCGTTTGAATGGATTCAGAGACAAGTCCATGGGAATTTGTCATATTTAATGCTACCCATTATAATTGAAAAAAAAGATTTTGAAGTTAACTGCATTTATAAAAATATATGAGATCCATATCCATATTTAGGAATAAATTCATTTTTATTAAAAAACTGACCCAACTTTTTCTTTTTAATAAACATTCAAAAACAGCACACTGGAAACATCATACACATGTTATTATTGAAAATGTGAAAAAACAGAGCATATTTTCAATGGAAAAAAATATGGGGCTTTCAATAGGGGTACCCTCATGTTTTTTATGAAAATTACACTAAAATGTAACATTTAAATAAAAAAATCATTGTCAATAATTATTTTCACAATTTTTAATATTGTTTTTTATCTTTGAAATATAAATACACAATCATATGATGTGCAATTACCCCAATAAATATAATAATTTAAATGATGCTCATTACATTTGGTATACATCTTTAATAAAAATGTACAAAAAATGTATTCCTTATTTGTCTGGTGAATTTTCAAGGCTGCAGCAATAAAAAAAATGTCACTATGATTTCAAAGCATGCCCTTGTTAAAATATCCTTATACCCTTGGCTAACTGGAAAATATATGCTTCCATACTAAAGTAAAAAAGCTATTTTGCCCATTAATGAAGTTCGAACTGCAGATTCATATGAAGCATCTGAGTTCATGTCTGTCCTGATTTTTAGTTGTGTTGCTCAATCTTCAGTTTTTTTAGTATTCGTGATTTTTTTATCAGTCATTAAATATTTGTTGTGTTTGTCATGTTATACCTGTATATTTATATCATATATTGTTACTGAAGTAATATATTGACCCTTTAAGACTATTTAAGCTACACAATGTACTAACAGTTCATGTTGTAGCTCTAAAAAAAGGTTTCATGAATCACGAAAACATTTAACAACTTTTTAATGAATATTATTACCTGATATAATCAGTGTCAATAAATACACAATTTAAGCATTTAACCATCCTATGGTGAAGATGAAAATACATGTACATCTGTAGTTAATAATACTAGTACATGTATGTCTTAAATGCAGTCCTTTGTACAAGATGCTTTTGAAGTACTTGTTTGAGTGTTTTATTTATCTGTATGTGTACTTTATGTAACATTATAATCATCATGGCTTCTATAGTACAAGGTAGTACATTTCAATAAAGTTGAAAAGATGTCAGTTCAAATCTGGCTGGAAGCTAATCTATGAATTTGTTAATGTGTGCTTGATCATATTGCCTGTATTAACTTCAAATTAAGCAACTTGGGCACAAATCCCTAGCTCTTTAATGAAAGTTTTGAAGGACTGCTAGTGCTCCTTTTTCAATGTGATTTTTATATCACCACAGAAATTTTGTTGTGGTGGTATTATGTTACAGGTCTGTCATCATCAGTCTGTAGACAAAATGGTTTCCTATCTCATTGGTGGTGTAATGGTTAACATGCTCGCCTTGAGTGTGTCAGATCTATGGGATAGAGCCCCAGTCTGGTCAAACCAAAGACTATAAAATAGGTATTTGTTGTTTCTCTGCTAAGCATGCAGCATTTAGAAGTAAGAACACAGACTGGACTGCTAGGAATCAGGATATTCATTAATGTGACCGAGTGGAGTGACGTGTCTTCTCGCAGACTGTTGTTTTCTTTATTATATTCATTAATGCGACCGAATGGAGTGATGTGTCTTCTCGCAGACTGTTGTTTTCTTTATTAGACACCAACGATTTTATTAGTGAAAAGGGGGGGCTTTGTTTTTTTTTAATGTCAGTAGAGAATCCATTTTTTTTTCACACTTCAAGTAGAGCAAAAATATCTTTTATCCATACATGATGATGAGGTACATTTTGTAGAAGATACATGCATATCATTATGAGACCTAAAAAAAATAATTGTGTGTTTACTGTTTAGGGTTACTTGTGAAAAAAGGTAATCTGGAATTTTTTTTTTGCATATGATATATTTGGCAAGCAGATGTTCCAACTGTGAATGTGTTTGTTGAGAAAAACTAATAAAATAGCTAGGATAGGCACTTACTCTTAGGTAGGGTCAAGTTAGTCTAAACAAACTATATTTCTTAGGGCCGAGGTGTATTCATGTCTACTTTAAAAAAAAAACAAATTGGACATAGTGGAAAATAAACTATTTTTATTCTAAAAAAAATCCCCCCCTCAGTAGTAAAATGGTTAGTGCTTTATGTCTTAGAGGAGCCATTCCGTAAGTAAAAGTAATATAAACTTTTTATTCAATCAACACTGGAAGACATCTAACATACATTTTTTCAGTGTACATGATAATAACCCCGAGACACCTCGGTGATGTTATTGAAATGTGTCGAGAAAACCACGTCGTATTTCCCTGGCGTCCACGGACCTCTTTGTTGCATGGTCAATCTTCTTGATAGATATCCCTCACTTATAATTATTAATAACAGCATTTGTGGCATTTTACACGAATATATATAAATTAATATCGTAGTTTACATTAGTTACGTTATTGATGTTAGCCGAGGAGTTCCGAAAGTAATAACTGATAGAACACATGCGCCACCTATTAACGTAAAAATCGTAGGTGAACCCCATTGAATAAAAGTATACTTTTCGTAGTTTCCTTTAAAAGCTAAAAATTCTTCATAAGAAGAAAATTTATCGTTTATATTAATGTCCACCGACATGATGTTTTCATATCAAAGAACAACAAACACAAGATAAACTGAGATTTGTTTATTTGATGAAAACTTGAAGTGTTCACGCGTGTTGATAAATTATAAGCCATATCCGGAAAATCGTCAGTGCGGCACGATTTTGATAGTATAAAAAAAGTTTGTACGATTAGCCGCTAGGAATGTAACCCGAATAATCCAGTAAATCCGTCAAACCGGAAATAGTAAATCGCTATGACTTATGGGAATTGCGACAAAAAAAACTGTTAATTTCGCCAATATACGTCCTTGGTTTCGCGTATCATCATGACATATTTGTTAATTAAATCTACGTGATCATTATGAATAAAACCTTGTATAACTTGTATGTAAATACTACCAAAGAAGACATATAGGGTCTAACACCGGGAGAGGTGTAAGATAGTAAAATCTGTGACACCCGAGGGTAAGATTTAAATCGTATCGGACGAGGCTTGTCCGAGTCCGATACGTAATAGTTATACACTGAGGTATAGGTGTTTCTGGATTAGAAACCATGAGGACCGGAGGCCCGAGGGGTTTCTAATCCAGAAACACCGTATACCGAAGTCTATAACTAACTTACTTCCCAGGTTATTCTAAATACACGGACTATTTATTACAGAATGTCGTAGAAAACAAAAACAATAAATACAGAAACATTTAATTCCATAAAACGATACATTTTTGTGGTTTCCCCATTGGTACCCTTTCTTTAAAGATAGATTGAAGGTCTGAGTTGTAATTAAGGATTAAACAGAATTGATTGGTTAATGATGAAAGATAATGCTGAATACTAGTTATTCAATATTCTTTTACAACATGATCTTTAGGAATGATAGACGTGTTATATTGAACTGGATTTTTTGTAGAAAATGGATATTAAGCAAAAAACCATATTGGCACAAATATTACTCAGAACAGCCAAATAAAGTAAGTAAGAATATATATTGAATATTACAAAGTATTTTTCTACCCATAAACTTTTAAGTTTTTAAGTGCGCATGTAACATGTCAATGTTTTTTTTTACCACGGAAAACAGACTTGGATTCAGACAATTGAAAAAGGAGTTTCAGAATAAAAAAAAAATGTGATTACATTCTAATTTTTCACAATTTAAATATAATTTTAACAAATTTTTCGAGAAAAATGGGGACCCCCCCCCCCTCTCCGAAATCCTCCCTACCGGATCCACCAATGGATAAACTTTTGAAAGAGTGCCGACATTTAATGTGTTTTCTTTTTACAGTACTTTCCCCGCCAAGTTTTTTTTTCAATTATTTATTATAATTTAGTTTTTCCTTTTTAACAATTGCTTGGACGTTTTAGACTAAAATTCATTAACAAGATTTTTTACTATGCTTCATTAATAAAATCTTTATGTTTTCTTTTACAGTTTTTCAAGATCCAGTTTTCATGTTATCTTCAGCTGAGTGGTAATTAATTACTTCATTGTTGTAGGCACAATAGGCCGTGTTCATAGGGTGTGAAGACAAGGGTTTCCAGAAACCCCTGTCGTCACACCCTGTGAACACAGGCTATTGTTCTAATAACAATGAAGTAATTCATAGTATGCAGTTTCAGAGATAGAAAGTGTATGGTTTAACAATAGACCTGGGGTGTAAGATTTAAATCTTACCCGAGGGTGTCACAGATTTTACTATCTTGCACAATTTACGGTGTTTGGGTAATAGTTATACACTGAGGTATAGGTGTTTCTAATCCAGAAACACCGTATACCGAAGTGTATAACTAACTTACTCCCCATGTTATTCTAAATACACGAAATATTCATTACAAAATGTCATAAAAAACAAAAACAATAAACACATAAACATTAAATTTCATAAATCGATACATTTTTGTGGTTTCCCCATTGGGTACCTCTTCTATAAAGATAGATTGAAGGACTGAGTTGTATTAAGGATTAAACAGATTGATTGGTTAAAAATGAGAGATATTATTCGATATACATTTGATCTTCAGGAATGATAGACGTGTTATATTAAACTGAACTTTTTGTAGAGAATGGATATTAACCATATTGTCACAAATATTACTCAGAACTGTTAAATAAAGTAAGTAAGAATATATGTTGAATATGACAAAGTATTTTTCTACCAATAAACGGTTCAGTTTTTAAGTGCGCATTTAACAGGTCAATGTTTTTTTAAAAGCTTGGATGCAGACAATAAAAAAAAGTTTCAGAATAAAAAAAGGTAATAACAGTCTCATTTTCGTCAATTTTCACATAATTTTAATAAATTTTCCGAAAAAAAGGGGGAGCCCCTCTGGATCCACCAATGTTAATCTTTTGAAAGGGTGCCAACATATAGTATATTTTCTTTTTACAATGCTTTCTCGACCAAGTTTTTTTTACGTTTTTTCAGTATTATTTAGTTTTTTTAACGATTGCTTGAATTTTTTTCAGACTATACTTTATTAACAAGATCTTTATGTTTTCTTTTTCAGTTTTTCAATATCCAGTTTTCGTGTTATTTTCAGTTGAGTGGTAATTAATTACTTCATTGTTGTAGGCACAATAGGCCGTGCTCACAGGGTGTGAAGACAAGGGTTTCCAGAAACCCCTTTCGTCACACCCTGTGAACACAGGCTATTGTTCTTATAACAAGACAGTAATTCATAGAAAGGCAGTTTCAGAGATAGAAAGCGTATGGTTTAACAATAGACCTGGGGTGTAACTCTTTTTCTCACCCCTTTCTACCGTGTCAATGTTTGTTTACTTTTTGTGTAGTTTTGACGTATTAATTTGCCAACCGTATCACAGGCCCAAAATGCCACGTAATAAAATAAAACAAGATTTTCATTTTACAGCTTTAAAGAGGTTCAAAATAATCAAGTTAACACACTTGTGATAGATTCTACAATAACAAAATCTTACACCTTTTACGATCTTTGTCCCTTTTTCTCGTCTCTTTCTATCGTGTCAATATTTGTTTACGTTGAGAAAATATAGAGTGCTCTCCCTTGTTCGGTAACTAACGTAACTAACGTGTAAATAAAAAAAATTACCTCCTTTTTTACCAACGTCAAGCAACTTTTTTACAGGCATTTATCGCTGTTGTAGTAGAATTTATATAATATATTTATAAAAATATACATTGTATTTTATTGTGAAATACATTTAAAATACTGCCAAGACACTCGACAATTTAATTCAACAGTGGAAAACAATTTTGCGGGAAAAACGGCGTGTAGCTTGTCTTACCCTGGAGCCGGGGTAAGATAGGAAAATCTTTTTCACCTAAATTAATGGACTACTTTATCCAAGGGGTGAGAAATATAGAATCTAACACCGGCAAAAGTGCAAGACAGGGAAATCTCCGACACCCGAGGGTAAGATTTCAATCGTTCGCTGACGAGGC
>MJUT01064705.1:338075-364047 GCA_002080005.1 Gigantidas platifrons
TGAACGAAATTAAAGTTTGTATAAACAGCAATGGATTACTTTCCAAGAAAATCACTTTCAAAATACTTAACGGATACGATAGAATTCACCCTCCAACATGAGCCCTGACTGACAGAAAATATTTGGTCGTCAGTCGGGCGACTATTCTGGGAATTCAGGTCGTCCCGATCAATGTTAGGTTGGTTTTGACGATCGGACCACCGCTAATTTCGAACACTGTATCAGTGGGAGACCAGCGTAAACCCAAAGTCCCCAGGTCATCAGAAGAAGAGCTACCCTAACGGACTCAGAAATAATTTGTGTAAAAATGTTGGCTAGTTTTTGAGATGATGTTGTTCATTGTATGGAATGTCATTGTTGACTTTTGCTGTTATCTTGTTCAAATTAATTCTAATACAAGTTGAATGTATACCAATATGCAATATATCCCACAACTGAAGCCATCCTTCTGTTTGGAATGTTCTGGGATTTCTATTTTCCAACACTGACCAAAGTTGACCTCCGGATACAGCAGGAGAAGTTGACCCATGTATTTTCTGAAAATAAAAATTATCTATTTTTTTATGGCAAATTTTTAATATTTAAAAAATACATACTAGGAGTATGTACATCATCTGATTTTATTCTGCCAAGTTTTCTTTACAATCAACTTGATGAGTGCCCTGTGGTCGTTTATATGTTGTAATGTCCTCTATTCCTTTTGTCTGGCAACGGATGACAGTGTTTGTAAGAATACTTCATCCGTTATTTTTATGTTTGTTGACAATTCAGCATTTTTGGGCAAAACAAAACATGGTTGTAGCATTGATTAACATGAATACTGCTTAAACAGGTGCTAGGGGCCATCTTGAACTTACTTATAGGTATGAGCCATTTGCTCATTGTTGAAGGCCTCATGGTGACTTCATGAAGAAGAACAATCATAAAGTGTTGTTCCATTGCTTTGTTTTACCCTGTATTAATTGGGATTTTGTTTCATGTACATTTACTCCATATCCTTTCATTTTTCAAACTAGGAGTATGTTGTGCCTTATTATCTTTCACACAAAATGTTCTCAAATCGATTCTTAAGATTTTCAATAAAAATTTTCTTTTAAATTTATTTATGCATAATTTGACATTTTGAAATGAACAAACCTCCAATTTAGCTGAACTGTCCTTTTCTGGTTAACAGTTTCTCCCATTGGATGTAGAAAAACGATCTTCCCCTTTAAAGGTTCTACAATCTAAAAAAAATAAAACATAGCATTCTGTTGACATTACGAAAGAAAATTCAATATAGTTTCCAACTAGGGGTCTGCAAAGCTTAGACTTTGAAAGTTAAAAGGAATCATCCTCTCAACATAGGGAATAAGTACATACAGTTTCATAACCCTGTGGCATATGGTTATCTCTATATCTTGTATACAAGGAATTGCAAGATTTACCTCAGGCGACCTTACCTTGATCTTTTACCTTGAAAGTAAATAGGGATCATCATCTCATTATTGAGAACAATTATTCAAACAAAGTCTCATGATCCTGTGCCTTGTGATTTATGTATTTTTATCTCTAGTGAGTATTACTGTAACAGCTCCTGGTATGCTTTACCATCATATTTTTAAAAAAAACCTGAAGGGTTCTTCTAATTTTATTTTGCAATTCATACACCCATAAAATACAAGATGTTGCACGCTACGTCGTGCTAAGAATACCCCCACTCGTTCATTTGTAAGTCGCACGGTAAACTGGAAGTAGATGTGAGGTAAACCTGGAAAGGGGAGACACGGTACAAGTTAGATACGATAACGTAACCCTCATCAAGTTGATTGTAAAGAAAACGATAACGTAACCCTTATAAAGGATACTTATAAAGGACCCCATTGGAAATAAGCTGAATGGCTTTCATGGGCTATCCTTGGTGAGAAAGTTCTCAGCAGCTACAATTGGTGGATTGAAGTTTCAGTTAAAGATGGCAGTTTTATGTTTTATTTTTAACTTAACGAGAAATTTTTAAACACTTGTGTATGATGTTGAAATTTTTAAACCTAAATATATTTTACCTTTACCTTTACATTCTGCTTGTGCTCCATTTAGGGTTACGAATCGATCCCATTCAACTTATGGAAGCAACGCCCGGAGTGATTCACACAGGGGCGGTTTTTTGTCCTAATTCCGTTGTAAGTGCTTGGAAAAATTAACGGGGGTAAAAGATAAATATATTTAGGTAAACCTTGAGGTGTTAAATAATCGCTGCAGCAATCCATGGTAGACTAATATCCATCTGAAAATTTGAATGCATGAAATCTTCTTTCTGTCCGATATTTTGTTTACAAGTTGCTAGTTCACGCGCACTTGCCTCGTTTTTGAGATATCCTTATTTGGATCAATTTTATAGTAAAACGTAGTAACAGTTTTCCATATTTGGCATATATGGATAGGCTCCGCCCATCGCGAGTCTACATAAGGTGTTATGGCGGACAAGTAACAATTTTCAAATACGAAACCGGTCTTGAAGATAGAAACAGCGATTGTAACACTTATTTCGTATCACCATTACTTAAAAATGGTTGGGAATAATAAGATATGACCAGATATGCAAAAAGAAAGTTGAAATATTCACGGAACGAAAATTTTAATTTGCTCCCATACGTTGAATGAGATCGATTCGTAACCCTAAATGGAGCACAAGCGGAATGAGGGTTACGTTATCGTATCTAGGTACAAGTCACCATGCCAAAGCCATATATCAAATATAAAATCATTTCTTCCAGTAGAAGCTGAGATATCTGATACGAAAGTGTGAACGGACGGACGGACGAACAAGATGATTGCAATATAGCCCCCTCTCTACGAGTGGGGGTATAATAATTCATTTATAACTTGTCAATTTGATAAACCATGACTGGTATATTTATAATAAAATCATAATAATTGCTAATAAAGTTCATAAAATGACATGTATTAAATCAAAAGCCATATTAAAGCTCTTACCAGCAGATCCCAATGACCTCCTCTTTGATGATATGCCCCAATAATAAAATCATAGGGAAGAAGTTTGTTCTGAAATAAAGATTGTTTCAGTAAATAATTTAGAGTCTAAACTTTGATTTCTACCAATATCAAAATGTTGAATAAAAAGTATGATACTCTATTATTTTATATTTTATATTTTTTATATGATGCAAATTTGTAGCCTTTATTGCTTTTATATGAAGGTTGCATTTTTTATACGACCGCAAAAATGTTGGTGGTCGTATAATGGTCTGCGTCATTGTTGTATTAGTTAACTTCTGTAGATACTTTAATTGTTTCTGGACTATAACTTTAGTTGTTGTTGGCTAATACATTAACCCCACCCATTTTCTGAAAAAGAGCTAAAAAGGTTCAAATTGGTTGTTTTCACATATCTTGATGGAGAACATTCACTATTTGTCAAATTTTGAATTCGTCTTGATATGAGCTGACGGATAAGTGATGACGGATTTTGTGTAGCTCTTTCCGTTTCCGAGCTACAAGGGGCCAAAGGGTGAAAAAATTGCACTTTCACAGAGTACCTCAAATTTTTATTTTTATCCAAATATCACATTTTTGATGTACATAGAATATAGGAAAGTATTGTGTTCAACATAATATTGTGTCCACACTTACTTTATATGTACACTTATTTGACATTTCTGTGTTAAAATTTTGAAAATCTAAAAGATTACCTTTTCATGTCTTCCAGGAAGATATTTCCCATTAATGATGTTGTTTACAGTTGACACCACCTCATGCCTAACTTTCCTGGTACCTTTGTCCATTTCAGACTGAGCCAGATAGGATAAGTATGCATCTATCACCTTAAATAAAATACAGACCTCTGCCATATATATATATGCGTGTATAATTAAAATAAATTAACATCAAAATAACTTCAAATAAATATTAAAATATCTAATAAAAGTCTAGAGCTTTCTTCCTTCTCAGGACTTTTCAAAATGTTACTAAGAGTATCTATGACATTATGTCATGGGAGTGTTGTTCATTGTTTTTACCCTTCAGGTTTTTTTTCTGGACAAAACACAGTTCCTTTCTATTAATAATTTTATTAAAAAAAAATCTCCATATTTCCTCTGTATTTTGGATCATCCTTTTTTCATTTATAAAAGGGGATAATAAGTGAATTTTCTGTTTCTGCACTGATCAATATGTTGCTTAATGGAATTTGACGCATACTTGGATCTTGTTGCTTGTGGTGTGAAACCTATAATTCATTTCTTTAACATTTTCTACTAAATTTGTGTTTTTTCGAGCCTACCTGGCCATTTTATCTTAAGTTTAACCTTTCGAAAACCATACATTTCCTGAAACATCCATGATTCCTCTACGTTCTGTCAAAATATCGGACAATGTTTAAAGCCTTGCAGTGAAATGCCAGGCTATGGAAAATACCTACTCTAAAAATAGCTCCGTCAACCCCCAGAAATTCCGTATTTATAGGTCATGCATCAAATCCTCCATATCCATATTAAAATACAACTAAATCAATCAAATTTGGGCTCAAAATAATCCTTATACATTTAACTTTAATTATCAATTTTAATTATTCCATTCCATTGAGTATTTTTCACATTACAACAAAGTGAAAGGAACTTTTTTCTTTAAAAGGGACTACTTTTGTATATGTTCTTAGCTCTGATTGGTTGAATTACTGGTTTGACACCTAAAGAGCAACTTTTTGGGCTTCAAATTTGCTAAAACTTGCTGCAAACTTAGTCATATAAATTTCGAGTAAAATTCTAGAATTTTGGCATTCTCCGTGCAGGGGCTTTCCTAAAAATTACAAAAATGTAAAGCCTTATAATGAACTGTTAGGAGATTTTTTTTTTCAAATATGTGTCATAACGCTTCTTTCGGAAAATGGAAATTTCAAGTCCTCAAACAATATCAGTTTATAATTTTCTTAGTGAAATGCATTAAACACATATTAGACAAGATCAAAACATCAATACGCGGTAGAAATCAAATTTAATTTTTAGCTAAATGAAATTTAAAATTAAAATTTTAATTTTTAAGAGATTAAATTTGATGAATTTCATTAATTTTGATCAATTATCTTTTATATTTTTGGATAGAAAATATGAAAACCTGTAAATAAACATTATCAAAGTATTTTGTTCACATATTGTCTCCAAATCTAATTAGCGTCTTCCTCCAGGGCACTTCTGGCTCAGCAGGTATAATACCTGCAATTCATATAATTTTTAGAGGGGGGTCCAACAAATGGCTGTTATTAATTAGATATGATAAATTTTCTATAAAAGTTTGGTTTTCAATAAAAATTAAACATTCCTGCACATTTTGGAAGAAATAATATCATATCCACAGTTTTATAAGCAAATTTGAAGGCAGAAATGGGAAGAAAAAGGAAACAACTTTCAAAAATATTTGGATTTAAGGATGGGAACACACCCAGTAATAGGGGTAAGAAATTAGAATATGAACAAAATTCTAGTTCCGAACCTTTTATGAGGTTGAAAGGTGGTGTTTTTGAGTCTAGAGTCACACAAGAGAGTGACGGAGTCCTGACAATTCTGGATGTTGACCAATCTCCTTGTCCTCCAATGTTGTTACGTCCTCGCCCCAAGAGTCCTGAAGTTCTCGATGATTATCTTGAATCAACAGTTTCTGATCCTGACAATCACACATACAAACATTATGTTCCTTCACTTGTGAGTGTTCTTTGGAATTCTACAATAAAAGAACATGCAATTGAGAGAAATGGTTGTGATGGAGAACTAGAGTTTGACTCCATTTCATCCAAAAAGTGGGGATTTGCATGGAAAGAGAGGTTAAAATGTAAAAAGTGTGACTTTGTTGGTCAATATCACAAATTGTACTATGAAGTAGACACCTCTGGTCCAGGTAGAAAGGCTGCCACCATTAATATCGGCTTACAGGCAGGCATAATGACTACCCCTATATCTAACAAGAGTTTTCGGGATATCACAATAAACTGTAATATTATTCCCGCAAGTTTGTCCAGCATGCAACATCTTGCAAACAAGGCTGGTTCTGTCATTGTAAAACATAACCGTGATGATATGAAAGAAATAAGAGAAACCATTGTTGAAGAAAATGAAATGTGTGGCTTTGAAAATCCACACCTTGTAAATGTTGAGTCGGACGCGAGATATAACAATCCAATATATAATAGTGGTGTAACCCCATTTCAAGCTGGAACCCAAGTTGTTCAAACAATGTGTGAGAATAATACTAAAAATAAAAAAATAGTCTCAGCATTCCTTGGTAATAAACTCTGCAATGTTGCATCACGACTGCGAAATAAAGGTATTGCGGTGAAATATCCCCACCATAATGGACATTGCACTGCAAATTTAGCAGAGGATGCTGTAATAGGGAATGAGACAGAGTACAGTAGGCAATGCACTACTGAATTAAACGATACACTTAAAATAGCCAATATAACCACCGATGGAGACAGTAAATCCTTCAACGGTGTAAATAATGCTCAGGGTAAAGGTGCTACACAGTTACGAGACATACGTCATCTGTCCAATAGCATGAAAAGGGCTGTTCAAAATTGTACATTTAGCTTGTCAATGTTTGCGGGTAAAAATAAAAATAATATGAAAAGCAGGTTCGCAATGGACCTCAAAGCACGGTGTGTGGCAGAGCTCCATCAAGCTTTTAAAGCACACAAAGGTCAATTAATTGAAGTTAAAAAGCACATGCCAAATGTCATTAAAACAACTGTTATGTGCTACAAAGGTTTTTGTGGTATACACTGCCAAATTAACTCCTATGTGTGTGCAGGGTTAACCTCAAATCACTGGCATAAATAATTTATTCCAGGTAATACATCTTTGAAAATGACACCTGATGATGAAATGTCAGTTGAGAAGTGTATTGGTGTACTATTAGGGTCAAAAAGTTTAGAACTTGTAAGGTTTCTTACCTCCACCCAAAAGTGTGAAGCATTCAATCATACACTTCAGCGGTGTAATCCCAAAAATGTCACACACTCAAGAAACTTCCCTGGTCGTACTCATACAGCTATACACTTGCGAAATCATTGGTTTGGTAACTCTACGCTACTGTGAACTAAAGTCTTGGGTGCGGCTTTGACACCAGGGTCATCTGTCATCAAGCACCTAAAACAAGAGCAGTATTTAGAAGTGTATAGGAGCAAGCGTAAACAGTTAAAAGAGTCAAAGCAAATACGGTCTATGACTCGACAACGAAAGTATGAAATGCATGCTGCGATATGTTATAAATCACCGATACATTATCACAAAGGAATAGCAGATCCAAAAAGTTCCTAACTTATGGGTCATGCCTCATGGTTATGTAAAATAAACTGCTTTTTTTTACTATGATTATCTCCCTTTGATATGCTTGTAAATATTGTACATATTTGAAATAATTTGTATATGGAATGTTTAATATTTTCTTTTTATTGTTACCTAAATCATAACAAACAGTCTTTGTAAGGTGCATGCGATTTACATCTAGTGGGAAATATACCAAGACAAATTTGCCTGTCTTTGTTGACACTTGCCGGTTCATATGACAGGTGATCTGTATTTATGCACCGCCTGTTGTGACACCGGTGCGATACCTGCATGTCACTGGAAAGGTCGAAGCATTGTACGTGAAGCATGTAAGCAAAGCGATGACATGAAACTGTCTTTTTCTTTTTACTCCAAGGAAAAGTGACAGTCAATGTTGAATAGGCCGTCTGCCCTCCCCCCAATTTGCATAACAAACAACCAAATTCCCCATTGGCCACTGAATTTTGTAAAAGTCTCTGTTTTTGGGCTTCTATCCAATCATCCATATTAATTTTAAAATAAAATGTCTGCTAAAAGAGTAAAAAATTACAACATAGTATATTTTTGGTGCAGAATTTTCTTAAGGTGTGAAACCTATAATTCATTTCTTTAACATTTTCTACTAAATTTGTGTTTTTTCGAGCCTACCTGGCCATTTTATCTTAAGTTTAACCTTTCGAAGACCATACATTTCCTGAAACATCCATGATTCCTCTACGTTCTGTCAAAATATCGGGCCATGTTTAAAGCCTTGCAGTGAAATGCCAGGCTATGGAAAATACCTACTCTAAAAATAGCTCCGTCAACCCCCAGAAATTCCGTATTTATAGGTCATGCATCAAATCCTCCATATCCATATTAAAATACAACTAAATCAATCAAATTTGGGCTCAAAATAATCCTTATACATTTAACTTTAATTATCAATTTTAATTATTCCATTCCATTGAGTATTTTTCACATTACAACAAAGTGAAAGGAACTTTTTTCTTTAAAAGGGACTACTTTTGTATATGTTCTTAGCTCTGATTGGTTGAATTACTGGTTTGACACCTTGTGAACCTCTACCCTTACCCTATTTCCAGTCTGCCCTATTTAGTTTTCCATGAACCTTATACATGTGATGCAATAAACCCAATTTTCAGACCTGTTGATTAAACAAAAACATATGATTGATGTTAACCAAGAATGCTCAGCAAACTGATTTTAACTTGTTTTACCTGATCTGTCAGCCACTTATTCTCCTTTAAGGAAATAATGTCTCCATATGTAATACGGTGTCCTAAGACATTGGCAAGGAAATAATTGGTACCTAACTCCTCTTGCCATATTCTTCTAACCTTGTTCTGAGCTAAAAAAAAAATGTATACTAATATTTAATTCAATTTAAAAAAAAATTCACCTTATCAAACAGTTAAAGAAAAACAGATCTGATTTATTCATGACATTTGGAAAAGAATATATATGTGAATCAGAAACAGATTAAATTTTTTTCAGTCAATAAATTTCAGTCAATTTTGACACATGTTTATTTTTAGAGATCATTTAAAGACAATCAATGACAAAGGTTCCTGACTTGGGACAGGCATACAAAAGTGTGACAGGGTTAAATGTTTTTGTGAGATCTCAACCCTGCCCCATACCTTTATCAATGACAGAACGAGTATCAACAAACACGGACACACTATAAGTTCCATTTGCTCATTGATTAAAGTAAATATTCAGTTCTTGTCATTTATTTTTATATCTGCAATGGGTCATTCAACGAACTTGCCACACAGTGTAGAGTGTTGAAAGCTCTAAAGATATCTATTCATTTACTTTTTTGTTGTTGTTTAATTTTGTTTTTTTTCTCATCAACATTTTACAAACTATTTTTAGGAATTTAGTTATCAGATATAGTTTTTCCCCATTTTAAAGAAAATTGAATAAGTGTCTGGTTATATTCATTGGGTCTGTCTGGTAACCCTCAAGAGAAATGTGAAAAATGTAATAAATATAACGCTAATAGTAATGCACATGTTATTTGTTACATGTTATCATAGTACCTGTTGTTCAATACTTAAAGAATAAACCTTTTTGTTGATCTATATCTGTAATTGTTAGGTCAGTTAATATCCCGTCATCCCACTTTACTTTGTTGATCTATATCTGTAATTGTTAGGTCAGTTAGTATCCCGTCATCCCACTTTACTTTGTTGATCTATATCTGAGGTTGTTAGGTCAGTTAGTATCCTGTCATCCCACTTTACTTTGTTGATCTATATCTGTAATTGTTAGGTCAGTTAGTATCCCGTCATCCCACTTTACTTTGTTGATCTATATCTGTGATTGTTAGGTCAGTTAGTATCCCGTCATCCCACTTTACTTTGTTGATCTATATCTGTGATTGCTAGGTCAGTTAGTATCCCGTCATCCCATTTTACTTTGCTGACTCTAGAAGACGATGCACCTGAAAGTAATAACATTCTTCCATTTCTAACTGTTTTCTATGGATGTCCCATTGGAGACAGCGGCACGTGAACCTGTCTCCCATGGCTTGAAAACCAATCAGATCGATTCAATGAAAGTTCATTGGGTCAAATTCAATTTCGGGTCGTCTGTTTGCTTTATTCATGAAACCAACAAAATGCTTTATTATTTTAATCTAAATTTATCATTAGCACAGACAGGATTGACTGGTTATTATCTGCGTAGCAATATTACAGTATGCAAATTTTTGAATGCATGACTGACCTACTTCAAACATCATGTAAATATGGAAAATGACTGGATCGTTGTTACGGAAGGAAAAGGTTCTTCCATATCTTTGGTATGGGAAATGGGGGTAATCTTCCACGAGTGATAGAATTTTTTTGTCTTTTCACTCATTGAAGATTACCCTCGTCTCTCATACCAAAATATGAAAGACCCTATTATTATAATATGATAAAAAAAAGACTAAACTATTGCAAATATGTTGTGTATTTCTATAGCAGTGAGCCAAACTTCATATCAATTCATTCACATATTGATGATGCTTATTTTTAATGTATCAGTCTAGCCAATGTTGTGTATTAAAAAAAATAATGAAAAAGTAACGAGGTAAATAGATGATATGGACTAAGGTCTAAATTATGAGAAGGTTAATTAATCATATAAATTACAGAAGGACTCTTTTTATATGCATTTTCATATAGCAGATTTTCTGGACTTTTTAACTTGTATTTTTTGCAATTGATGAATGAATATATCGATATACCTACAGCAACACATATTTAAGCTCCTTCTCTGACAGTTCCTTTTGTCACTTTGTTAAATAAATCATATTGTATTAATGAAAAATACTAGTTATTTATCATCATGGCATCGAACAGGAGTATTTAATTGTTACTTATCTTTAATTTAATCTTCATACCCGTTCCACACATGTTGATTATTTTCCACTTTCCTAATCAAGAAATGATCCGATTTGACACTGATTTCATTAATCAAAACCTGACCATTTCCCAGAAAGGTGCGGATAAGATGCGTAGAAAAAAAGTCAAGTCGACAGTGGCTTCAAATAATTACTAAATATGTTCATTACCTTTGAATAGTATCCTTGTTATTGCCAGAATGTTATTTTTATTGATATTTCCCATGCACACACAAATTTTGACTGACGGCCATTCTTTGTCAGCTGTGTATTTCTCTGCAATACACAACTCTGGAATGTAATGATCACGTGGTAATGGTGAGGGAATTGAAAAAAATCACACTGACGAATTATAAGGACGTTTATTCAGTGTGTGAGTGCATCAACACCGTGTACACATGCATGAACTCCTGAAAAGAAACGTTTAATCCTATAATAATGTATATACAACAGAATACACCACAAATCACATTCCACTTGTTGTATATAGACACCTTACAACAGTTGGATTGTGATATAATCTATATACAACAGAGTATACCCAAATCACATTCCACTTGTTGTATATAAACACTTTACAACTGTGTCAACAGGTGGATTGAGATATAATGTACTTACAACAGAATACCACACAAATCACATACGGTACAACGTGGAGGTTTTGGGTTTAAATATTTCATAATGTTTTATGTTTGAAATATTTTCACAATCAAATAAATAACTTTACATTACCTTGTATCCTGGGAAAAAAACTATTTCCCTCATGTACACTGCTGCCGTGCATCCTAATTTTTTGGAACCTGTATTGACCTCTTCTTTTGATTTTCTTGTGAATATGAATGTTCACAATCCTGTTTTGGCTGGAAGTAATGATATAAGCATAAATTAAATGAATAAAAATAATCATTGCTGATGTCATGAATTTTCATTTGATATGCACATGCTGATTATGTAGACTTGACCGATACTGAAAATTTTAAGTGATTTTTATGCGTCATTAACGGGGTCAAAACATGATGTCACAGTAACGATGAAACATCGTTGTTTTTCTTTATAGGATATCGCGAGTCTTTCTCATTCAGACGTTAATACCTTTGATTCAAGGTTAGGAAATGCCTGTATTGTATTTAAAGATTAGCCAATGTAAATCATAGATTTTATGGTTGCAAATTGAGTTTATTGTGAATTATTTTTTTTTCTTTAATATATTTAGTAGTCCTTCCACAAGGGCTTGAATACTCAGTGATTATTGGACAATTCAGAAAAACAGGAGCAATAAAAACAATTTTCTTCAGAAGAAGGCTTGTGAACAAAAGTAGCCCAATTTTGACCTTTTTCATATCAATACAAGGATAAATTTTTGAAAAGATATGCTTTAATAAACAATTTGGAAATATGGAAGAAGAATTAGGGGTTGCGGACCTTGTTTTTCAATTATCTGAGAAAATGTGATTTACTTCCCCATAATAAAAAAGAATTTTAAAAAGTTCAAAATTACAAATGATCTCCCCTTAATATTTTCAAAACATTTGTAAAATAATGCAGATTGCTTATGAGAGATTAGATTTATTTCAGAATGAAATAAATTGTAATTATCACAAAATATTTACTTTTAATAGATCAAAACTCTTTATTACTTTAGGGAACCATGCAAATTTGTAAAATTTAAAATTAGGTGTTTCACAAACAGCCATTTGTAAGTAATCATTAATTGAATTTCAAATCATTAATACTGATACATCTGCACTTAAATCCTTACATTCCCATCTGTATCCTTAGCTCTATAATTTGGTCCCTGTCAGATGGCACTCCATCAACCTATGGCCAACAATAAAGAAAGGAATGTCCTGTTTGGCAATCTTTGATCCATGGGTAACAGTCCCATCATCCTCCCATCTAACAAAATGTTGGTCAGAACATGATACTGAAATCAAAAATTTAATTAATATTATGCCATATGAATTCTTACACAAGATTTAATCCTGAACATAAAGTTGGTTATCTAAAAAGTATGCCAAACTTGTTCCTTGCAACAGTAACAACGTACTACAACTCTTTATGCCTTTACTTGTGAATTAGCTTGAAGGAATCCATCAATTTAAAAGACAAATGATCAAATGAGATGTTGCATCAAACCTCATTTACAGCACACATAAATGTCTTTTTATCATTATCAACCCCTATCAATAAGTGTGCAGATATATGCAATCTTGCAAAATTTTTCACATGCTCGAGGGGATCTTAGTATTAGTGTTCCATTCCAAAGTGGGTTTTGAATTCACCATAGTTACATAGTTTACCATCTTTTTTTTACTCACTAATGTTGTTGCTATTATTCTCATCAAAATTATATGTTGCAATTTCATATATTTTCATTATCAAAGGAAAAAAATTGTTATTCAAAGGATAGTTAAATTCATGTTTTTATATATTTTTCAATAACAACACCATATGAAATATGCTTTGTTGGATTTTTAACAAACCACAAAAATTGGTCTCCAATGAAAAAGTGACTCCAAAGGATTAGTTTTTCGAACACTGTCTTCAATTTACAAGTGCTGAAACAAAATAGACAAGCAACAATACAATGTAAATACATCAAACATGTAGTCTCAATTTACAATAAATGTTAACATTGAAACACATGATATACAAATTAATTAGTTCTGACTAACCTTTCAATGAAAATAATCCAAATCTTTTTGTACACCTTGGTACAGCATAAGATGTTGAGGTGGCAAAGGAATACTCTGTAACCACTGCTTGGGCAGCTTCAAGATCTCTTACCCAGCCATAATATGGGTTTGATGAAGTGATAACAAAGTCTGCCCATGGATAGTCCTCATGATCATCCTCTACTGAATCCATTTTCATTTTGAGTCCCTATGAAATAAATATTTAGTTGTCAATGCCATTTTTAAGGTCAAAAGTCATTAATTTGGTCATGTCAACAATTTTCCTGAGATTTGCATAACAGCAGAGTTTTACATTCTTCAACAGTGGGTAATTATTGTACAATTCAGATTCATATTTTGTAAATCACTTTATACAAAATGTATGTATGGTACAACCCTAGTAAATGTTAAAAAATACAACAATTTATATAATATCACATAGATCTACAGCTGAAGACATAATATGCTGTGACTTACACGTACTAAATTAAAAATCAAAACAGATAGTCAAAAATAATGAATGTTGTAGATACAACTGTTAAATGTTTGCTGTAGATTAAGTTAATTAAAGACCCTACCGCACCCTTCCCTTTTTGACTGCACTGTCTTTTCTAAGATCTTCTTGTTGTTAATGCACTTCCTGAAGCACTGTCCCTTGGTGTCTGTTGCGGACAAATAATACATTTATTTATTCCCATTTCAGTTTATTACTTGAACTGCTTGCTTTCCTGGATCAGACACGGGGAGAAACTAAATGCGATTCTTAAGCACTGTCCCCTGGTGTCTCCTCCAGTTAAGCAATCACAGTCCTTTCATCAAACACATGATGTTTTACTACTTGAGCCGCTTACTTTGCTGGATCAGACACAGGGAGAATTAACATACAATTCTTAAGCACTGTCCTCTGGTGTCTCCTGGTCCTCCAGCTAAGTGATCGCATATGTAGTCCATTCTTCAACCATATGATGTACTCTGTTACTATACATTATTCTTGCCTCTACTTGGGTCGCGCTGCCAAACACAGCCCACTTGTTATTATACAATTAATGACTTTTAATGAGGTGGATACAAGGATTTATTAACCCAATAATATTATATTTTCCGAGGCCCCTTAGGGCCGAGATAAATATATCATTCTTGGGTTAATAAATCCTGGTATCCACCGAATTGAAAATCATTAATTGTTTTATTATATGACACATTTTATATGTTGATTTTACCCTTAAAATAAGCTTTTATCACGACGTTTTCTTCGGTTTCATATGGTGCAAGACGTTGGAATGTTATATTCACCGTGCATTATGTCGCGTGAGGTGAATATAACGTCTTATCAAAGAACGTTTCTAGGGACATCAGCCAATCAGATAAAAGAAATATTTACAGTCATATAATAAAACATGTCATTATTTAAATAGTTAGAATTGTCTTGTGTATGAACATATGACTCCATAGTCCGAGATTCCTCTGCCGTTCGACGACCATTTAGAACTTGCTGTTGTCGTTGAACGTCAGAGCGCTTGCCATAAGCAAAACAGCGGATTTTCCTCCGCATCTCAACTGTAGCACATTTCCACGTTTTGTGACTATCAGATTTTATTTTCTATCCAAAACCCTAATATATATCGTTTCACCAATCATTTTTCTATTCATTCATAACCATCTTACCCTCAGAGAGTGGTGTTACACTCGATTACAGCACGTTTTTTCCTTTCACCCGATGATTTGGACATTTCACTGCCATTTTTTTAACGTGATCTTGCGATACTAACTGAAAGATGACAGCAATGCATTGCATGATGGGAGATACTAAATGCATACGTAAACAAACATACAAGACGATATAAAGCGTATTCTGCAGGACAAACAGTTCCATCAACAGCTCAGAAGGAAATAACACAAAATATGTTGGATAGAAAAGATTCATTTGGCAGTGTTATCCGCGGGCTTCGGAAAGAGCATGTCTTACGTTTCCCCCTATTTTGGACAAGGTCAGATCATATATGCAAATCATCTCCCATGATACATTGTGGTAATAGTAGTTCTCTCGAAGTCACGTGACAAATATTTCAAAATATTAGTGTTCAAAATGACGAAATAATATGGTCTGGGGAAATTGTGCTGTAATGGAGTGTAACACCAATTTCTGAGGGCAAGATGGTTATGCATTAATAGAAAAATGATTGGTGAAGCGATTTATATAAGGGTTTTGGATAGAAAATAAATCTGATAGTCACAAAACGTGGAAATGTGCCTCTCTCGAGTGTGTGAGGAAAATCCGCTGTTTTGTTTATGGCAAGCGCTCTGACGTTCAACGACAACAGCAAGTTCTAAATAGTCGTCGAACGGCAGAGGAATCTCGGACTAATGACTCCATTGTAACTGCATATACAATTATTAATGTATATTTGTCATTGCCCCTTGAGAGACCTTAATTGGAATAAAATATTGGTATTTGTTGTTAAAGGCCTCCATCAAATTGCAGGGCCCCCCCCCCCCATAATACACACACACACCATGCAAAATCGTAATTCGACGAATATTTTTCGCTATCCAATTCCTCTCTTTACTTTTATTTACCTTGTTTTTACTAATAACACCTATGCTAATGCAGGTGAAGATTTGTTATTTATGTGTAATCTAATTATCTTTAAAATTTGTGTCTGTGAGTCTTTCTATACAATTCGTGTTTCCCACCATTTACTTTAAAAATGAAAGTAAGAATTGACATGCGCGGTTATACTAATCTTTTCACAAATACGGTTGCAATTCCGAATCACAATCGACTCGTTGTGAAAAAGGTCTTCCCGCTAGGAATGTTAATATTGGGGCTCTGTGTAGAAACTGGCATGATTTTCCTAAACATCACATTTATTAATATTTTTTCACTTTAATTCTTTGTACAACATCTGAATAATTGAAAAAAATAAAGATTTGAAGTTAACTTCCTTTCTAAAACCAAGATATGGGTTCATATTCATAGGTTGGTAGGCACCTTTTTTTGTTTGAAAATTTATATTTTATGAAAAAGTAACCCATCTTTTTCTTTACCTTTTCTTCTTCTTAAATATTCAAAAACAACATATCAATAGCATCATTTACATGTTAACATTCAGAATAAAAAAAAATGGGGAATACTTTCAATAGAAAAAAAAATATGGGTCTTTAAATAGGGTTACCTTCATACGTTTTTTATGAAAAATACACTAAAATGTAAAAAGAACAATACATTTTTTCACAATTTTCAATATTTTTTTTTATTTTTTAAATATAAAGACAATCATGTGTTATTACCTCAATAATTATGATAATTTAAATGGGTGGTCATTACATTTTTTTTTACATCTTTATGAAAAATGTACCCGAAAAAAGTATTCATTATTTGAGTGGTAAATTTTCAAAACTGTGAAGCAATAAAAAAAAGTCACTGTGGTTTCAAAACATACCCTTATCCAAACATCCTTATACCCTTATCTAAATAGACAATATATGTTTCTATACTAAAGTAAAAAAAAAGTTTGTTTTCTTAAATTTAATGCGAAAAAAAGGGGGGGTAAATTAGTTTTGCCACCTCAACTTTTCAAAGTGGGGAGGGCGATAGTCCCCAGCTTCTTTTCCCATGAAGTGGTATTAGTGAAGTTCGAGCTGCAGACTCATATGGAGCATCTGAGCTCATGACAGTCTGGAGACAGTGTTTCTCAATCTTCAGTTTTCTTATAAATTCTGCACTGTATTCATAATTTTTTGTCAGCCCATTAAATATTTGTCTTTTTGTTTTGTTATACCTGTATATTTATATCATATATTGTTAATGGAGTAATAGATTGACCAATAAATGTAGCTCTCAGTCTATACGACATTTGTTAACTTATAAACTATCTGTATACTATATAAACAATCGAAGATGCTAAAACCGGAAGTTGGATTATGTAATTTTTTTCCGCGGAATTATCTCCCTTTGATGTCAACACTCATTTATTTTTGTGAAATAAATTATGTCTACGGGGGAAAATGATAGAAATAACTATTATTATATGTTAAAATTAGTTGAAATTTGTTAAAAATAACCATTGTTTGTGCGTTTATGACCTAAATCGTATTTTTTAAATGAAATGTCCACTTCAAATTATGTTTTCACGAAGAAAATGTGTCTCAAATTTTATTTAATGTTCATAAACGCTAAATTTAATCATCCCTACATAATAATTTGCACATATTCGAAGCATTTGTACACGGGTCTCTTTATATTGCACCGTAACACATAGCATGTAAACGGGTGTCATCTTTTCTGAATTTTTCATTCATTGCATCGGGGCGACACCTAGCGGAGGTGCCAATCGCTACTCTGTCACGGAGTGCACTGGCCATGTCATTAACGATAAATTATTTTCCTGCTTCCACTGAGTGGTAAGTCTTGACCGGTGGGGGTAGCATTTGCCATTATCATCTTGAAAAATCCACTTGGGTTTTGTGCAATGTAGGGTTGGTAACGGAAATTTGTGCTGAATGATGAGCAGAATTTATTGAAATCAGATGTTATCTATGACATTTCTGAAGTGAAATGCAATTTATTTGAGCAAGATATCTGTTACATTGTTGAAGTTATGGCTATTTAAACACCTGTACCCCAAAACGTTTTTCCACATTTTTATCAAGAAAAATGTCAAATCCACAAATTAAATGGAAAAAATCATATAAAATCTAAATATCCATATTTTTTCATGCACATTCTTGATACATTGCTTGAACATGAGGGCCACTTTTTAGCAAGAAATCTTCACAGAAACTCCACTTATTTACATTTCTTAAATAAAAAATAAATTATGTAAGACAACTGAATCGTTTTTTGAATAACTAATGACTACATATGTAATGACTGAAACAATCTAATATTTCAATATTAAGCATAAAAAATGCACTTAAGTCTTAAGTCTTTTGCCTCTCTTCCTTCTTGAATCATGAAATGGTATGTTCAATTTATAAGTAAATTAAAGTAAATTAACTCATTATTACATGTAAAATTATACTGGAAAGTGAAAAATGGCAAAACACTTCATAAATGTCAGGTTTATATATTATTGTACAATCTAAAACAATCTCAATAGAAAATTTCAGACAGAATTTTGATCACAAATGATTGGAAAACTATGGTAAGTATAGTTAAATAGCTGAAAGATGATTTTTCTCAAGTGACAAATAATTTAAAACATTCTAAAATAATAAAGTGAACAGGTGATGTGTAAGGAAATTATGTGGAATATTCCTAAATTAAAATCCTGGAGGTTGGATTTAAGACAATACAACAAATACAAAATTAATTTTTTTTTAAAACAGAAAAAAATAATTAGTGTTTTCATTCAACAATGATGCCCTTACCATAATATGACCTGCAAATTGTTTTTGCAGTCATATATAAAAACAGGATTAATAGATAGGAAGTACATGTATAAATAAACCCTGTTTTTCCAAGCACAATTTCCAATGTATTTAATTTTTAATTCATTGATTAACAAAATCAAGTACAAATTAGTTGTAAGTGTTAGAAAACATTATATTATAAATTTGGACAGTGATAGAAAAGCTCCCCTCTTTAGTCTTATGAGGCAGCTATCTCAATGTCTAGCAATTATCATCCTTTACACCAGGCCACATGTTAATGCATTCCTATTATAACTCTGTATTGTATGGTGTCCAAATATATGACACATCTAGGTAGAACACTGCTTTACTGATTTTATAATACAGACTGTCTGTCATTTTGCCTTGAAGTTACCAATTCTTTATAACTTGTAACTATACCCCCCCCCCTTTTTCCTCTTTGGCTGGTTTTGGATACAATTGACTTCATGATTAATAGACAATAACAGTGCATTGACTTGACATAAAATCGATATACGGATGAGGCTTAGAATCGGGGAAAATGCGAGGGTTCCCAGATTCGTACCGAATACGTATATCGAATGTTATGTCAAGTCAATGCACTGTTATTGTCTTTATACTGCAATCATTAGTGACATTAATGGATATTACTACCAATTTTCAAATTATTTAAAAAGTTAGTTAAACCCCCAAGAGGCCCCAACTGATTTCTAAATGTTATAAACGGTCAGTGACCGTTTATCACTTGTAAATATACTGTCAACGCATTTTGACTGCTCAAATAGAACGATTGCAGTATAAATGTATTTAAGGTGTCAATCAAACAAAAAATATTTTAAACAATCAATAAACAAAAAAATTATTTAGTGGTGTCACTCACTCACTTAAAGGGGCGTTATCTGCCAAATCGTAAATTTTTTTTACCCATAAAAACTATCAGATATGATTGATGCCTTAATAAAACGTGTTTCTGTAACTTATAAATGTTATGAAATGTACGCGCATCGGGGGGAAAAAACATGCAACTGCTCGTGTTTTGAGATCGATCAAGAAATGGACACCATCTTATTAATTATCGACATTGTTTACGGAGTTTGTCGAATCATCATTAAATCAGTACAAGAATGCACTTATTTCTTGACCGGTGGGGGTAGCATTTGCCATTATCATCTTGAAAAATCCACTTGGGTTTTGTGCAATGTAGGGTTGGTAACGGAAATTTGTGCTGAATGATGAGCAGAATTTATTGAAATCAGATGTTATCTATGACATTTCTGNGACAAAATACAAATTATTCGTTTTTACCTGTCACTAGTAAGGTGAATTGCATACGGAAAAAGCGAGGTCAAATTATTTGCTTGCAAGCAAATAAGTAATCGATGGTAATTTTCGTTCTCAAAATGCGGAAAGTGGTTCGATGAGCTGTTTAATGTGAAATTTTTACCTTTATTTCATCATTTTACAGCTATTTACCAATTTCCAAAGCATATAATTTTTTTGGTCAAAATCGTAGCTAATGCCCCGTTAACTGGCTTCATATTGCATTCACTCAATACAAAAAAACAAATTTGTCCATGAGCGACCTCATTTTTGAACTTTCCATAAAATCAATAATTTTAGTACTAAAGTGAATCAATCAATTCAAGAAGTGCATATTTTATTACATTTGTGATATATCTTGCATATTTTGCCATAAAACATATGCATGTTCTGTCATCAATAATTTATATTCAATAAAGTCAAATATGGGCGCTGACATATTGGATTGAAAACGAGGCTAAAAATCGAGGCCAACATTGACACGGAAAAACTACAATTACAGGTACAGTACTTGGAAAATATGGGGAGAAATTAGTATATTTGGTTTTAAAAATAATTTATTTACCATTACAATCATGAAAGGAGAGCATTCGTCTCTAAAAAAAAGTTGTCATATTTTGATCGCTTCGATTCTACTTCTTTTTTCCGCTTCGGCTTCAACATGGCCAGAGAATGGTTATTACGCAAGATTTAATTATTCATAATTATGAAAATGTCATTTTGGATGTTTGGAAAACAATGTATTCTTCAAAAAAGCCCGTAACAGATACCCACCTGATGTCATTTTTTTTTTCGCAAATCACGAAAATTTCTTGACATTTCGCAGCCATATCAAACATGATTATCTGCCCTTACCGTTACCGTCCCTATGCAATGTTGTGGGAAATGTTTTGCAGCGACAGGCCACAGGTTATCGTCCAAGATTTGTATATATTTTCCCGAGTTTATTGTCCCATCAACTGGTACAAAAGTCCCCACACCTTCATGAGTTATAATATTTTTTATGACACATTATCAATGGAAGAAAAGTTTCAATATGAGAAAGTTCATAATAAGTTTTGTAAGTCAGTTTTAGGCCTGAAAAAGACTGCCTGTAATATAGCAGCAAAGTCGGAATTGGGGAGGTTTCCCTTAGATTCATTTATAAAAATTCAAGTTATGATGTACTTTACTGGAATCAATTTGAGTGATATTAATCCACTTGTCAAAGAAGCTTTTAATATTAAATCATGATAATGGAATGTGTTCCTGGTACACCTTTGCCACTAAGATTTTTGAAGAATTTAACTTTGATTTTACAGAATATGAAAATTTTAACAGACCTTTTTACAAAAAAAGTTTAAAGAAGTTGTCTCTGAGAATTATACTATTAAAGTACAAGAAAAGCTCTCTAAATTAACTGATAGTTCAAAATTATATTTGTATAGTCAACTAAAATCAGATATTAAATTAGAAAATTATTTATTAATAGAAAATAGTTTTGAAAAGAGACAGCTTTTAACTAAATTTCGTGTGAGTGATCATTCCTTGGAAATGGAAACTGGCCAATATAAAAATATAACACGACAGCAAAGATTATGTTCGTTCTGTAAAGAAATTGAAGATGAATATCATTTTTTTCTACAGTGTAAAAGAAATTCTCAAATTAGAAATTCTATGTTTGAAAAATTTAAAGAGCTAAATCCAGATTTTTTACAAAGTCAGCCCCTTCAAAAATTTAACTATATCTTAAATCCTAAACTTGAACTTTTGTCTTATGTTTATGACTTTATAAAGCAATCATTAGAATTGCGAAAATGAGGTCTATGTCGGACAAAAGTACCCTAATTTGTTAATAATTGTATTGTGTTTGTTCTTTGTTTATTGTATTTGCTTGGCCCACATGGGCGTATTTTTTTGCAAATAAATATATTATACATCCCAAAAACATCACACTTGCTACCACCCTGGGTTGCCGATCTCATCCTTCACCAAGACAGTATGGAGTCCACTGTTCACATTCTTTTCGCCATACATGCACCTTACTACCTTTCCCCAACAGAAGTTGAGTTTCATCAGAAAAAATTACCTTCCAAAAATTTTCAACCGTGCAGTGTAGCTTTGACCTGCACCATGCCCTACGTTTGAAACGATTCATATTTGAAACAATTATTTTCTTTTTAACAATCCTTCCTTTATACCCGGAGAACGATAAACATCTCCCGACAGTAGAATTACTCATTTTAACTGGGGTTCCGTCATTTAAAGTAGCAGTAATGTCCTGCAAAGTCTTCCTGCGGTTGGCTTTCACTACCCGTAAAAGCTGCCTGTCAGTTCGGTCATTGCACTTTCATGGTCTCCCGCTCTAATGTTTATTTTCAACATCACCCCTTTTGTTATAGCGCTTCAGAAATTTATTGACAGTCGATGGGTCAATATCCAACAATTTCCCTATTTTTCTCCCACTGTGGCCTTCATTCTTAAGTCGCATGATGGTTTGTTTTGTATCGGTACTCAAATTTTTTCCGTGGTCTGACATCTTTGGTTGCAGACGATAAATGTAAACAAAACTCTTATACAATTGTATTTTATTAGCCGAGTTGCGACGAAGTCGAACTCAGCTTATAATATGATGAATGGCGTCCGGGCGTCTGGGCAGTGAAATCGTTTCTGCACAATATCTTAAGAATGAAATGTCTGATCTAAATGAAACTTGGTACACACATGCCAGGTTGTGCGAGGAGGAAGCCTATTGATAATGAGGTTTGTAGGACAAAGGTCAAGGTCACAACTTCTAAAATTAGAACAAAAATTTGATACTTTTTTCATTTCCGCACAATATATTAAGAACAAAATGTAGGATCTAAATGAAACTTGGTACACATATGCCTGATGATGAGAGGAGGAAACCCATTGATAATGAGGTTTGTGGGACAAAGGTCAAGGTCACAACTTCTAAAAATAGAACAAAAATTTGATACTTTTTTTCGTTTCTGCATAATATCTTAAGAACGAAATGTTGGATCTAAATGAAACTTGGTACACACATGCCTGATGGTGAGAGGAGGAGGCCAATTGATATTGAGGTTTGTAGGACAAAGGTCTAGGTCACAACTTCTAAAAATAGAACACAAATTAGATACTTTTTTTTGTTTCTGCACATATCTTAAGAACGAAATGTCGGATCTAAATGAACCTTGGTACACACATGCCTGATGGTGAGAGGAGGAAGCCTATTGATATTGAGGTTTGTAGATCAAGGTCACATTGTCCATCCACATGTTTGCAACTCGGCTTTCACACTTTTGGTGCCTTACTGATTTTTTTTAATTTTACCGGTGAAGATACTCTGAAAATTTTATCCAGATACGTTCCCGCAAGGATTTATATAGTAGGATAGCAATACTATATCAATCCTTGGTTCCCGCAATATTGAGAAAATTCTAATTTACCGGCGCCAACCAATCACGGAAGAAAAATCGGCCGCCATTGTGTGGAAAAACTTTTGAGCACTGACTGTAGTAGCTTTTAGCATAGTTGAATTTATAAACATTGAAATGTTGATTGATGAGGGAAAAAAAGGTTATTATCAGGAGTATATAAATATAGACCACTAACAATAGATGAAAAACAATGTTTAGTGAAGACTTTACAAAAACATGTGATCAAATAATAACAGTATAAAAACTTCATATTTATTGATGACCTTAATTATGACATGCTATTCTCTGATAAATCTTGTCCACTACAAAATATATATGATATTTTTGTTTTAACTAAAAGGTCCAACTTGTTATAAGCAAAGCTCAAACCCAAGCCTATCATATGGTGTCATCTAAACCAATATGTCATACAACTGCATGAATATAGCAAATTTTTTGTTGTGGTATTAGTGATGTTTACAATCGTATCTCTGTGCAAATCAAAGGTTCTATCATACAGAGGAAAAATAAGCTAAAAGTTACAGAAGTTTTAAGCATTTTTCAGAAAAAAATTCCTTAAAGAACTACAGGGAAGGCATAAACTAAACACAATGACCTATATAGATGAAGCTTATTCAAATTTTGAAAACTATCATCAAACTTTAGATAAACATGCCCCTATTTAAAAAAGGACATATATACCCCACCCCAACCAGCCCCTTTTATGAATAAACAGCTAAGACAAACAATTTACAAGAAAAGAATGTGGCATAGCACCTTCATTAAATGTAAAAATGACCATTACAACAGGGAACGATACAGGAAATAGAGAAATCATGTAAATAGAATTAAAAAAACAATCAATTAGAACAAAGTTTTATGAAAGATGTCTGGGTAGGCCGATGTCCAGCGACTTCTGGCCAACATTGAACACCAAAACACTTTTTGTCCAATAAAAGCAACAACTGCGAAGAAGATATATAATATTAGAAGAAGACAATACCATTATAAATGATCAAACAGAAGTGTCAGATATAATATTTCTAATAATTTTTTCATAAATGTAAATAAAGATATTAGATGAAGTAATATAAAATCTGATAAATGTCACCCAAGCATATTAATAATTATAGCTAACAAACCCAGGGGCAGATTCAGTGCGCCCCCCCCCCTAACTTGAAATCCTGGATCCTCCCCTACAAACCTGATATAGAGAATTAAGTATTCCAGGATATAAAAGAAGATTTCATAATAAAACAGATTAATAAAATTACCGAAAAATAAAAAAGCATCTCAGTAAAATTTAAAAAGTTGTGAAACCAGTTATTGCAAAACCTATCTTTGAATTAGTAAATAAATAAATTTCATTGTCTAAATTTCCTGAAAAACTTTAAGAAGGTCAGTTATCACTTGTCATAAAAAGATCAATGCTCTAGATAAAGGTAACCCTGAGAATACTGCCTTTAATTTTAATTTTTTTTGAAAGAGCAATAAATGATCAGCTCTTCTTTTGTTTCAATAAAATGTTCCACCCTTGCTTATCTGCTCTCTGTGTTTGATATATATGGGTGTCAAACTGCATTCTTGAAGGTAATTGAAGGTTGGATCTACAATGTATTTATAGCAGCTATACTTATGGACTTATCTAAGGCTTTTGACTGTCTGCCACATGACCTCTTACTTCCAAAATTAAATATTATGGTACCCCAAAATCAGCTCTAAATTTAATACAGATCTATTTGACAAATAGAACACAATGTGTTAAATTAGGAACAGCATAAAGAAAGTGGTGAATCACAATGAATTTTAAGCAGTTGCTATATTGGTAAAAATACACAATCTAAAATATTTCTTTTAATTTAAATGGTAATATTATAAAAACTGAGGATGTACCTAAGCTTCTTGTGGTAACTATATGGGTTATGAATTAAAATGTAACTCTTACATTACAAATGTCTGTAGAAAGGCTTCCAGGCAACTTAATGTTTTAAAAGAATGGGAAAATATTTAAATAGATTAGGCAAATCAAGGATTTAAATTTTACTATACAAATCTTTTGTAACAATTAATTATATTTATTATATAGATAGGTGTGAATTATAGAGATTTATCCGTGAAATAAATTCCGATATTTCACATGTGAAATATCAGTTTTTCCCGCCAGAACTACTTTTAGACAACTTTAAGTGTAGTGGTTACGTCCCTTGTTGTGTTACGGTGAATACACACATGATTGTAAACTGAAACAATTAAACAAATGAAAAAGTTTTAGTACTTTTATAAATTATTTTAATTGAATCATTTTATTGATACATTAAAATCGAACACTTGCTTATTCTAAATCGAATCATTTCACTAGCATAACACAACAGATTTAAATATAAACAAACAACGGCATTGTTAAGTGCATTGTAGATTGTCAGTTTCCTAATTCCTTTCACCACCCCTTTTCAATGAAAAATCGTCTGCTTTGAACAATCGTAAAAT
>MJUT01064705.1:429845-454995 GCA_002080005.1 Gigantidas platifrons
TTTTTTTGTTTTGAACTATAACCTAAAGTTTTCAGCTGTTCCCATAATTTTTTCGGAGCGTTTTTGTTTTCTTCAATTTTATTTGCGACGTATTCTTCTTTAGCCTTTTTTACATTTCTTTGTACCAAATTTCGCAATTTACAGTAATCCAAATATAAATGTTTACTACCTGTTTTTTTATGTGATATTAAATATTGATCTGGTTTTCTAATATTATCTAAAATTTCTGAAGTCATCCATGGTTCGGAATTCTGTTTAATTTTTATTTCTTTATATGGAGCTATTGAATTTAAAGTTGCTTGAAATAATTTTCTAAAAATTTCCCATGCTTGATTTACGTTTCTGCATAGGTAGAGTTCCGACCAGTCAGTTTGTTCATATATTTGTGAATAATGTTTTAATGATCGTATACGTACAGTACTCTGCTTACCTGTGTGTTCTCTTGTTGTTTTTCTAGTGCAAAAAATGGCAAAATGGTCACTAATTCCAACTTCAATGACACCGGATTGGCAAATTTTTTCACTAGTATTACATAAAATATGGTCTATTAATGAACTACTGGATGATGAAAGTCGTTTTGGTTTGGAAATTAATTGTTCCAATGCATACATATTAAGGATATTCGAGTATTTTTTTTATATATCAGAATTTTTGTTTTTCATACAAATATTAAAATCGCCAGGAATTATGATTTCACACTCCGTCTTATTTTGTTCAGAATAAGGTCAAACATTTTCAGAAAATTGTTTTGCTTTGGTGGCCTATAGCAAGTTCCTACTATTATAGGTTTGGATTTAGGTAATAACAACTCTATCCATACAGATTCTAGCTCATCGACTGAGATGTCTTGTACTAAAAATTATGAGCATATATTTGTAACCAACGTTATCATTTACAATGAACGTGAAAATCCTAAATTTTGTATCTTGAAAACTTACCGGATTAAATTTCTCGCCACCTTCTTCTTCTTCTTCTTTTGTTGGAATTCCCACCTATATGTTTCGGTTTCCCCTCAATTAGTAATCGAGGTATTTTATGGTTTCCTTACGTATTTACAGGAAATTGGTTTAAAAGGTAGAAAAGGAAAATTAAACAATTACTCTAGCCACTTCTGGCTTTGTGCATTGCCCATAACAGCCTTGAGTGGCATATATGAATACTGTATACTAGTTCTCGACTGAAAATTTCTATATCTTTACGGAGGACTTCATACTGTGGGTTGACACTAATGATTCCACTGCAGTCCACCACCAATTGGAGGAGTATGGACAAATTGCTGACATCAACATCTAATTTTGAGGATTGAACAGTGTTTATAATTTTTGTCAAGCATTTCTTCCTGGCCGGTTCAGTTGATTTACAAGTTAATATAAAATGTTGTCGATTCTCTGGACATTCTTTGCAGAGTAGGCATGTTGGGTCTACACCATGCTGGTTAAATCTTGCTCTATTCGATTGCAATGTATAGGTGTCGGTTAATATTCTTGCTTTGATTGCAGCCTTTTCTACATCTATTGGATTTGGTCTTACTGTTTTCCATACTGGGTGGCACTGCCCTATTTTGCACGTGTTTACAGCCATGAGATTTAATGAGCTTTTGGAATTGTTATCCTCTACCAGAGAGTCTATCCAGAATTGATTCATTTTCTTGTCGGCCATACTTTTCCATTCCAGTTTTTTTTGGGTGGATTCTGAAGAAGATGGAACGCTTCTGGTAAACCATATTTCATGAGTACCATTTTGAGCTTTGAGAACCAGCTTTTTCTGTTTAGATCATAAATGGCAATTTGTCTATAGGCTATTTTGTTTTCCATGGAGTTTTAATCTCTGTTAATTTGTCCGAATATGGACAGCATACGTTTATCTATAGTGGCTTGTATTGGTTCTGCACCAAGCAGTAGATAAACCGCAGCATTGAACATCTGCTTGGCAACCATTGTAGCTGTTTGAGTGACTTAATTTGAAATTGGTTTAATTTCTGAATCTGAGTGTCTGTTACATGTTGAATTTCCAATCCATAAATAAGTCTAGGGATGACATGAGTTGACCAGATGTGTTTGGCAATCTTTGGGTTTAAGCTATTACGCCCATGTAGCCCAGCTCCAAATAGGCTATATAATGTTTGATGGCCTGCTTGTATCATCTTGTCAATAATATCTTGCATAATATAATACCAAAACCGGACACGGTATCAATCCGATCATTAAACTTCACGACGGAGATTTCTATAATAACCAAACATTAAAATTCATTGGCTGATATCGCGTAAACTGCATCCAACGCATGTTACTTTATTGACGCAAAATGAAGTCGAATAATATCATGGATGCTGTTGATAAGTTCATGTAGATGCTGGGGTTTCCAGTCTGTAGCAATTTTGAATCGGTGATTAATACTTTCACAATTGTTATTAGTCCATAACCTGTGCTGATCACTGTCTCTGTGATTTGCTTACATGCTCAAATAGTCTGGTTTTCAGCTTTTTGTTAAAGTATTCCGCTAAAACAGGAAACTCATTACACAAGGTATCGGATTTCAGGTTAAATTCTAATGTGTCGTTTGTAGAAACGATACCATCTTCTCCGAATAGATTGTTCATCACATTAGTGCGTTGTTCTTTTGTCATTGGCAATTTGCTCTTCATGTGATCAGCGACATTGTCTTTAATGTGTTTACACAATAACTTAGTAGCTTTTATAAAGACACTGTCGATGGCCTTTGTCAGACCACCCTCATCGTCGCTCCCTATACGAAAGTCAATGCACTTAGCATCTGTCTCTAAACGGGATTTCACTTGAGAAAAGAATGAATGGTATGTCAGAAATGATGCGTCCCAGTGGAAGAAAACTGGTTCAACGAAAATTGGATTTTCACGTGAAGATTTCTGAATTACTTTTTTGTTTTAATACACAAAGTTTGTCACATATGCAGGACCAAGGTTAAAAGTTCTATCAACACCAATTGTACAGTTTGTGTCACTCTGTAAATGAAATTTCATGTCTTCGAATTGTGTTTTTGTATAACAAATGAATGATGGCGGTTTGTTGTTTCCATTGGTATAGACTGCTTCTTGTACAAATTCGTGATTGTTCACCATTGATAATCCTTCTAAAACTTGATCTGCTATGTTACTAGTACCGGACATGGTATTTTTATCATGGTAACGTTAATATTAATACATAACAGGGATATTTATTCGTCTTCATGATTGATAGATGATAAGCACATCTTAATTTGGGTTATCTCAGAAAAATCGGGATAAATTTTCATCAGTAAAAGAACAAGCGTTTAATTTTATATGGGATGGGATTGATTGGAAAAAAGGGGGGTAAATATTTTGCTGACAAATAACCGATAAAATGAATTAGATGCACTCCTTTAAAAAAATACTTCTACCAAAAGTAACCACGCGTGGATGATGACGCACAACTCCAAGTAATGATAATTATTATAGATCATTTTTAATTTACATGCATTAGAAATGTTTCTCTATACGAAAATCATACCCGTTCATATGTTGTGCAGTTATTGGTGACCGATTCATATATTAGATAAAAATTCAATATAAACATACCAACACATCATAACATAAAAAACTGCTTATAAATTAGTGCCGATGATATTTTATAGAATAATTCTATTTAAAACAAAAATGTTTTGTTGTGCTATGAAAATGAAACTAGGTTGTTAAGAAAGATGGTTTATGGTGTTTAACGCCCCTTTCAACAATATATAGGTCAGTTTTATTGGTGGAGAAAACTGGAGTACTCGCAGAAAACCTGTTGCAAATTACTGACAAACTTTATCACACAATGTTGTATCGAGTACACCTAAGGAAGAATTTTTATCGTAAGCGTAATTTTAGTCGTAAGATTAAAATTTGCCGTAAGATAATCTTTGTGAAAAGGACTCAGGAATTGTCGTAAGATAATCTTAAGTGAAACGGTTAGGACTATAGTTACGAATTTTTGTGAAAACTGATAACATTTAACGAAAATTCTATATAATTTTTATGAAAAAAACATTTACCTCCTGCAGTCTTTCCAAACAACTGATGAAATTAAAAGTTGCAGGCTCCGAACCCCAAGGACTCCACATTTTGTCTGTATTTTGCATTTCTCGAAATTTGCTACTTATTCGTATTCTGAATAGTTTAAAGGGTGTGTTCTCCGAACGTCGACTTTCTTAAAATCACATATATGGTACATATTGTTGTTTTAGTAAAGATCAAATAATATAGTTCTGGTTGATTGAACTCATTACACAAGTGATTACAAGTAATTAACAATTAACAGAAGTCATCTGGGCACGTGCCGACAAAACAGTCTATAACTTCATTATAATTAAATCAATTGTATCGAAATTGTGAATTTAGCACAAAAATAGTTTTTATTTCAACAATTGATGTCCTTTGTATTGATATCTCGAGCTCCTCTTTAACCTCCTTAGTGCACTATCAGTGGCGTAGCTAGTAGTGCTGCAGATGGAAAACGGTTCAGATGGATTTAATGTACCGAGAGAACATACAGCTAAATTATACTTCGTTGGAAAGAGGATAATGGGGAGCATCGGAAAATTTTGTTCGTACGAATGAGAAATGGTCACGTTTTTCTAAAATCAGGGTTAAAGGTCAAATCTCAAAATCAGAAAAAAATAATAAAATTAAAAATTGCCTATTTTTTTTTCAAAAATCCTTTGCTAAACGAAAATAAAATGGATATATTTTTACGATAATGTTACAAATGATACGATTGTGGTCTATTTTTATCGTTATGCTTATACAACCCATGTTAAGATGGCGTCAATTTTGAACTATCTAATTTTCCTAAAATTTAACAACAAAAATTTAAACGGTACCTACATCCAAACATGTTTTTGTATTTTCCTTTTTTTGTAGCTGATAAGTCAAAGTTATTTTCAAAGCTATCATGCGTACGTTATTTAGTTATAGTGCCTTAATTTCCGACTTCCTGTTGACCATAAATGATGAGAATTTTGTGTGCAATCAAACATTGACAATTAGCTGTCGTCCTTCTTGGAAACATTTGTTTGATGCTCTAACGGTGCTGAAGATGGGTTGAGTAAGTCATAGATACATTTAAACAAAAAATAATTAATTCTAAAAAATCGAGGCGAAGCCGACGATGACTATAATTCTAGAAACTATATACATGTATATGAAATATCTATTTGATATCCTGTATTTGCCTTTAATGGACCAATATTCAATTCGATATTAATTTCTAGACGCAGACTTATTTTAGAATTATGGAATTGAAGCACATACAATGGCAAACTATGTACAGAAAACTGACGCTACAATCCAATCACACGGAACACCATAAGTTGAACAATCAGGCAAAAACACCCACAACAAACAAAAACTTAATTAAAATTAAAAATTAAACCTAACAGGTTAAAAATCACACAAATGGAGACACCCACACATGATCTTTAAGTTTCTACAAATCCACTTTCCAAATCATAAGTTGAACATTCAGTCAAAAATACCCACACGAACAAAAACCATACAGTGACAATTGGGAAACAGCTAGAGTCATATTTGATAAAAACAATTGTATTTATCAACTTCTTCATCACTGTCGTCTGTAAAAGTGTGTGTATTGGAGTTGTTGCAAGAGAAATTTCCTTGACAGGGACAGAGTTCCGTACAAGAGAGGTTTTGTTCAAAACAAACACAACCTTTTGAACACAAAGTTTTCCCCTTACAAGTACATAGTAAATCCTGTAAGAAATCTGATGACGTTTGTCCATCAAAATAAACAGGCACAAGTCCATTTTTATTTACCCAACCAAGTTGCAACGGTGACTTAACAGGGGGCTGAGCAATTGACCGCGATGTCCAAATATAGACTTGAAGTGAAACCCTAAGCACATGTTGTCGAAAAGGTGCTTCACAGGGTGGTAGTTTCACTAGACTAGCATCCTTTTTCTGTGCTATTCGTGACCTCAACTTATTCAAATCATCGTGATCGCATGTAAATCTGGTTTTCGGGTCTTGCTACAAACTTTCGGCCGACGGCAACAGATGTTTCGATGTCATCACATGAAATTTGACTCAAGTGAACGAACTCCTTCTGGCTGTCTTTCAGTACCTTGTACATGGTTTTCTTCCCAACGCCAAAGAATGAAGATGTAGTGTCACACCCTGTCAGTGCATGAACAGCAGGAAATACTCTGCATAAAACTGACCCAAGCATGATACATATGTCATGGACAGGTAGGTAGCGTCGACAGTCTTTGGTCCTGGTAATAGTTTGAAACCATAATTCTTTGGTATTTGAAAATGGATGGAAAGAAATGTACACAAAGTACGATAACATCTGTATCAGGAGATTTTACTACTAGTATTATTATTAACACTGAATTTAACTTACCCGCTGCAGCAATAGCATCACCTATTGTTAAGCACGAGCTGAACATGATATTTGACATGCTTTGACCGCGCCGTGGCTGAATTGTAATTCTATCACCAAAGTGACCCAATAATTGTGCCTGAAGTTTTGCTGAAGGGTAGGTATCTGGCACGTCATTAGGCAAAAATGATCGATATTTGTCTAGTAAATGCGATATAAGAAATGATTTCTTCTGCAGAAACAGGTCGTCGTGAATACTAGAAACGAGAGAACTAAAAGCAATGTCATGAACACTTTCGTCGTTGTTTTTACTCGTTTTCTCCAGTTTCAACTTCAGTAAATAATTCGTTACGCATCCATTATGATAAACAGCACATTCAATAAAACCATCACTTTCAATGATGTTCATCATTGATAAATCATTACTTTCTTCAGCACATTTCGCTATTTTCTTTACGCGGTCGCGTGATTCCATTTTGTGCAGCTTTCTGTCCTGTTTAAATGTCTTTTTTTTTACATAAGAAACATGTGTTAATATCCACTGTAACAGTTGGTAATAACGAGCGAGTTTGAACTTTATTAAGCTTATTTTCATAGTGTTTGTCATAAGGATATTCAGCTGGATCCGTCAGATTATGCTCAACTTTAAACACTCGACAATTTCGTTTACTCGTATAAGATCGATAACAAGATGTATGATAAACAATCTTCACATTGGTAGAATATACGTTTTCAAGGCAAGTCAATTCTTTAATCACTTTCTCAAAAACGGAATCATTGCGTGTAGACATTGCCTCTACAAAACTGCTCTTCCCAACATCTCTCATATTTACTGTCTGCTCAAGTGAAACGCGTTGACAAACGATGCATTTGTCCCATGAAATGTTTTCTCTTTTCTTTTTTGGGTTAGAGGGGTCAAGTTTTACTAGCCATTATATCTTAATAAGGTTGGTTGTCAAAACTAATAACCAATATAATACATGAAGAACACAAATTAATAAATTCAATATGTACAAAAAATTGGTGTAAAACTCCGTAGCTCAGAACTGATCACATTTTTAAACAAAATCAACTTAATACCAACTCTCTATTTCTCTAACAAAATAAAAACAAAGAAAACCTAAAAATAGAAACAAATCAGTTATTTACAAAATACCGGTAAAAACCGGAAAATATCGTATCCCAAGGGTTCGGTTTGTGTATTACAAACAGTCGAAAATAATAACAAGTTAAACAAACTATTTACAACAAAAGTTACTAAAGTGAAGCACTCTTTGGTCTCAATTGCATTTCATTTATCATAAAATAACAAGTAAATATAACTAGTCGTCAATATTTGCTTATGACACGACGTTTCAAAAACTCATTTATCGTCCTATTTAGTGACCGACCACAGTAACACCTATCAATTATCAGATTGGTAAAATTTCCGCATTAAAAGCCGCCTTTGTAGGTAGAGTTTTTTTTTCGATTTATTTCTAAATAACCTGTATAAAATTGTGAAATTTGACACGGAACAGCGTTACAACATATAATTGTCTTTTTATTATAACAAAGCGCAATTTCATAACAATTGTTCAGATTATCAATGAAAATTATGTAAAAAAATGCATAGAAAAATAACAAAATTTATTATTCTAAATCTTTAAAAAGAATCATTATCAACATATTTGTACTATCTAGTGTTAATACTTTATGTTTCGTCTTTCGAAAAATAATGCGACACATGGTCACGAATGTTGATAAAAAGGAATAGGTCGTATTTGAAAAATGTTTTTATCAAGAGGTACCTATAATAACACATAGATAACTAAAAATGTGACCACAGGAACATCGTACGAACAAACGAATATGAAAATACAAACATTTATCTATGATTTGAACTCATTTTAGCCATATGTACATTAAACTCGAAAACTAGAAGGCCTACAGAAATAATTTGCAGTACTATAGCCATATCTTAATTGGAAGCAGAATTTCGACAGGGGGTCTGGGGGCCGCTAAAGGCCCCCAGTGGGTTCAGGGCAAAGCCCTGGTAAGGGGTCCAGGGGCGAAGCCCCCGGATTTTTAGCTATTTGGGATACAAAAAACCCTTGTAAATCTTGTCGATTTTCTATTAAATTGTCATTTATAATGCTGTACCGAAGACATTTGTCTTGTTTTATGAAATATTTGTATTATATTTTACCAAACTTTTTAATATGATAATAAATTCGGGTCTGTCGGTGCACCAAGATTTCAAAGTAGCAAGAGTGATTGATTGTTAGCTGCCCCCAAAAAATCGTCCAGTGGCAAATATTTCAAGTGTTCAGGACGTTTCGAGAACAAGTTAAAATCAATTTGTAGAACGGGCGGAAATTTCAAATGTATCTTTAAAACCCAATTGAGGGTAGTATAGGGTTAGAAAAGCTTACAATCGGTTATCTACGGACCACTCGGACTGTCAGGTTTTTAACACTCTCTAACGTGCACAGAGTTTGGTAAATTTTCAACATACAAAGCTTGGATATTTAACATGTTATGATGTGATAGATATGTTAGAACAATAATATGTACTACGAATTATATGTCAAACATCACAGCCAGCTTTGATTTTTTTGGGGTTTTTTTTGTGTAACTTTTATATGTACATGCAGGGTTTCCGCTGGCGTGCGCCATTTGCGCATTTGGCGAAAAATCTATGATTTTGGCGATAGAATATTTACTTTGGCTCAAAAATGTATATATATTTTTTTTTGGTATTTTTTTATCACTCACTTAGGTTTTATGTACAAAATATGATTATCAACATTTTATATTTCTATAATTAAGCTTCAAATTCATTAGTACAGGAATCAGTATGGGAAAATTAGTTGTATTCTTCGATTTCCATCAGCAGCAAACTGTTGGATAATGCGATCCAGATCTATTTGATAATTTCGATGAATATGCATAAGTGCCAACCCATTTAACCGGTCCTCAACCATGGTTGACCGTAAATATGTCTTGATCCTTTTCAGTGAACTAAAAGATCGTTCAGCTGTGGCTGAGGAAACCGGCATGGTCAGAAGTATTTTAACTGCAGCATGTATATTCGGATAAAAATCCGGATGAGCAGATATCAGCGTTTTAGGTAAATCTGAAGGTTTATCAGATTGACTTTCCCATTTACATTTCCATTTTAAGTTCATTTTTGTACGTCTGAAATTTTTTGTCTGGCAGGTCTGCAGCAAACGGCATGAACACAGTTGATTCTTTTTCTGGCGTCAGTAGATGTAATTTTGAAGGGATTAAGTATTGGGCTAAAAACCTGTCTTTTGACGTTATTATTCTGGATTCTATTTCTGATGCTAGATGATCTAAAAGGGGAAAGAATACAGACCTTTTCCAATAAAGTTCTGGTGTGTCACCTGGGACATTATCCCGGTGCCTTTGCCTCCCGGTTGTACGTGGTTTGGTTGGCTCAATAATTTGGCTATTGGCCAATCGTTTGATCTCTTCATACAACTCTCTCCAGATATTTTCATCGCCACGTATGTGTCTTAGCATGTTGACGACATCATCTGCTTCTGTGGCTGCTGCCACAAGATATAGGGAAGGACTTTGCAGAGCATCGGACAGCTTTAAACTTATTTGTAGAACGTGCTCACTAACTACCAAGCACACCAGAAAGCCAAAATCTTGCATTGCACGCTTTAATCCAATTGCATTTTTGTCACCGTCTGTCGCCAAATCATCTAGCGTGTCTATTATCAGTTGATATGCAGCTTTGAACGTATGTAAGGCATCAGCCGTACTAGACCAACGTGTTTACACAAGCCTTTGATTTTTCGTCGACCTTCTAAACGTCGTGTCATCGTCTGCACCTTTGAGAAAAGTTTTGAATCTACCAGTTCTTTTAGCAGAACATGAAAAAGCATATGAAATTTCCTTCACTGTATCCATCATATTTCTTATTAACGGAAGTTGACAGGATTTAACAACAGACAGATTTAGACAATGAGCATAGCAATGTACATACTCTGCAGGTGGAACTATTTGTTTTATTCGTGCTTGGACCCCAGAAAACTTGTCTGCCATGTTTCCAGCCCCATCATACCCCTGGCCCCTCAAATTATAGATTAAACAAATCATAAACAAATTCATTAAATTTATCTACGATTTTTTGGGCAATATATTCTCCAGAAGTTGAGCTAGCTTCTGCAAAACAAACAAAAGACTCTTTTAAACACAATTCACCATTACTATCCTTTCCCACAAAACGAACGCAAATAGAAATTTGTTCATAGATGTATATGTAACTTCATTGGCAATCACACTGAAAAACTTGGCTTCGTTACATTCTTTTATTATATTATCTCGAATTTGGTTCCCACAAAGTTCCATTAATTCATTTTGAATTTGAGGAGATAAATATATAGAATTTGGAGGACTTTGCTTTAAATGCTCCAGAGAGCATATATTAGCCCAAAATGACACAATTATACTTTTTATGTCTATTTCCAAAGGATACATCCCAAGTTCACCTTATCATATGCCTTCTAACATCATTTTCTGTCTTCATAAAATATATTTTGTACTGTATTCTATGAATGCTTTTAGTTCATGAAAGACATTTTCACAATTGTTTCTTCATTAATTCTCCTTTTCAGCATTTTTGTCATTTGGTTCATAAACTTTCTTTTTCATGAAAGAATGTTAGTTTTTTGTTTTTTTTCAATAATCATTTTCTTAATATATTTTTCCTTATGAAGAATTTTTTTTATTATCTTTTTTTTTTTCATGTCTTCACTAGAAACGTTTTAAAATTAAAAAAAAAATCTATTGAAGACATTTTTTCATTTTAAATTATATTTTTTTCATCATTTTTAAAATTAAAAAAATCCCATAAATGTTCTTTTTCATAATTTGTCTTTTAAGTATAATTTTTTTCCCATACTTTTTAATAACTATTTTTTATCATAAAGTTATTTTTCACTAAAGATTTTTTTTCATGAAAGTATTTTCTTTTATATAATTGTTTCCATACATTTTATTTCATCAAAGAAGAATATGAAGAAAAGAAAAGGGGCAGTCAGAATCCGTAAATCCAAGGGCAGAACACAATTGTAAACAAGAAATGTGTGGATCACAAAATATGCCTGTCAGTCTACATAAATTATCAAACGGTATAATGGTAATGACCCCAAAATAAATAGGGTTCTTCCCCTTACACAGGGGAATCATGTGGCCATGCTTGGTAAAGATCCAATATACAGAACTAGTTATCATGAGGAAACAACCGTTGTCAAAAATTCTATTTATAGTAATGGTGACCTTGACCTTTGACCTAATGACACCAAAATAAATACGGTTCTTCCCCTTCCACAGTGGAATCATGTAGCCAAGTTAGTTAAAGATTCAATACACAGAACTAAAGTTATCGTGCGGAAACGACCCTGTTGTCAAAAATTATATTTATAGTAAGTGACCTTGACCCTAAAATAAATAGGGTGCTTTCCCTTCCACAGGGGAATCATGTGGTCAAAATTGGTATAGATCCAATATACAGAAGTAGTTATCATGCAGAAATCACCCTGTTGTCAAAAATTCTATCTATCGTAAGTGACCTTGACCTAATGACCCCAAAATAATTGGGGTTCTTCCCCTTTCACAGGGGAATCATGTGGCCAAGTTTGTTAAAGATCCAATATAAAGAACTAAAGTTATCGTGCGGAAACGACCCTGTTGGCAAAATTATATTTATAGTAAGTGACCTTGACCTTTGACCTAATGACCCCAAAAGTAATAGGGTTCTACCCCTTCCAAAGGGAAATCATGTGGTCAAGTTTAGTAAAGATCCAATATACAGAACTAAAGTTATCATGTGGAAACGACCCTGTTGTCAAAAATTCTATTTATAGTAAAAGTGACCTTTGACCTAATGACCCCAAAATAGGGTTCTTCCCCTTCCACAGGGAATCATGTGGACAAGTTTGTTAAAGATCCAATATACAGAACTAAAGTTGTGGGAAAATGACCATGTTGTCAAAAATTCTATTTATAGTAAGTGACCTTTGACCTAATGACCCCAAAATAGGGTTCTTCCCCTTCCACAGGGGAATCATGAAGCCAAGTTTTGTAAAGATCCGATATACAGAACTAAAGTTATTATGTGGACGCCCGCCATACCCAATCACATAATACGGGCCGTCTCGAGACGGGCGTATAAAAAGGACAAACAATGATCTACAAAACACTACACAGAAAACTAAAGATGGAGCAACATGAATCCCACTAAAAGCCGATGTGAACTCGGGTGCTCTGGAAGGGTAACCAGTTCCTGCTCCTCTAGTGGCACCCATTGTGTTGCTCCATTACAAACCCTGTGATATCACCGACACATTATCCCGATTCTGAGCCAGTCTGCTCTTTATCCTCAATTATATGAGCTTAGTGGAGAAGCAAAAAATACCAATTTTATAGTGTTTGGTATTAGATAGTATCTTGGTACTAAACACTATAAAAGTGGACTTGATATATGATTGATTGATTGGTGTTTAATGCCCACTTAAGCTACTTGAATAATGACTTAAGTCTGTACTCTGTACCTTTGAAGTCTTATTAAAATTGTTACAAAAGCCATTTTTCCAATATTGAGATACACAAATCAATGAATGAATGAAATTCTATACACCAAATAACATCCAAAGGATAAAGATGCCCAGATGTAGCGGCTTATCGGCAGAAGCAAAGAGTACCACTCACTTGCAGGCTAGGGGTCATTTCACACTCACTTTAGGGCGATTTATGCTCATTATTGAAGACCCTACTGTGACTGTAAAATGTAGAACAGCAATAAAAGTGCTGTTCCTTTACTTTAATTTGTGTAATGTTGGATAGTCTCATGCTCAATAACATCCATATTCTTTCTTACTAATTGTTTTATGCCACCTTAAGCTATATTTTCAACTACAGTATATCATACTGACCATGAAGAAGGAAATCAGAAATCATGGAGAAAAGCAATAATGTTGAAATCGCTCAACATTGACTTGCACATGAACCTATATCTCATTTGTGAGAGAATAATATTATCTATGATCAATCACCTTCAAAACAAAATTTACTGCACCACCATAAATCATGGAATACTGTGTCACTCACCTTTCATTCTGTTTTGAAGAAACTTTATACAGAAGCTTCCATAGGTGCTTCCTACCAAATTTCTGTTCATTTGGCTACATGTACTCAGTTTTAGAGAAGATTTGTTTAGAAATCAACCAATCAAAAACAAGAATTGCCTGTAGTGGCCATGTTTGTTAATAGATCGGTACGAAATGAGAATTCTTTATAGAGGACCTTCCATATATGCTTCCTATCAAGTTTCGGTTCATTTGGACTAGCAGTTTCAGAGGAGAAGATTTTTAGAAATCGACCAATCAGAAACAAGAATTGCCTGTGGCACCCATGTTTGTTAACAAATCAGAGGTAAATGAGCATCGTTTATAGAGGACCTTCTATACATGCTGCCTACCAAGGTTTGGTTTATTTGGCCAAGTGGTTTCAGAGGAGAAGATTTTTTTTCTTCGAAATCGACCAATCAGAAACAACAATTGCCTGTGGCGTCCATGTTTGTAAACAGATCGGGACAAAATGAGCAATCTTAACAGAGGACCTTCCATAAAGGCTTCTGACCAAGTTTCAGTTCATTTGGCCAAGCAGTTTCAGAGGAGAAGATTTTTTAGAAATTGACCAATCAAAAACAAGAATTGCTTCTGGTGGCCATGTTTGTTTACAGATCAGGACGATATCAGCATTCTTATTTGAGGACCTCCCATAGTTGCTAACTACCAAGTTTCAGTTCATTTGGCCAAGAGGTTTCAAAGGAGAAGTTTAAAAAATGTGAAAAGTCAATGGCCGACAGACGACGGACGCCAAGTGATGGCAAAAGCTCACTTTGCCTTTGGCAAGGTGAGCTAAAAACCATGGTGAACCCTTTCTTCCTACTAATTATCAATAAATCATAATTCTATATTGTTTATTTACCTTCAGACAAACATTTCTGTTGCACAAAAAATAGGCCAGGTGAATAATCTGAACAAAATCTAAAAACAATCTTCCATTTCAAGTTGGTTTCTTTAATAATCAGATATATGCATAATTATTATTTACAAAAACATGTACACAAAACTAATTTATCACAGTTAGCTGACGATGTTTAAATCTTGGAATTAAAAACATTAAAGACTTCATGCTAACACAATCTGTCTCTGTTATGTCTGTTGTGGACGGAACAGTTGATATATCCATTTTTATAGATTAGGACGAAGCTGACACAAGACCAGCTGGACCCTGACCCAAGGCCTGTCCTCCGACTGTACTTTCTAATGGGTTAAGGGTGTAGACCTGGGGTATGAAATGTAACATAATTTGTGTGACAACCTTTTTCTATTGAAATTCAATGGTTTGTAAAAAACAAAAAATAAATATATTCATCAGAATCTTAGATATTATGAAACTATAGAGCAAATTATATGGTAGTAAAAAATAGAAAGCAATGCTTGGGAATTTTTTTTTTTAATATTATCTGATCCTCTCTTATACCGTCGTCCCCTTCTCCTAAGACAACTAAAGAATAATCATAATCAAACGAATACAACTGGAGGACAGAATTTAAAGGAATTCAACAATACAGCTGGGTGGCTGTCTGTGTTTCTTTTTTTTTTTTAATGAATTAGTATAGTCACCCTCAAACCACCCCTCCCCCTCCCCAGCCGACCTGAAAATAAAAAAGACAAATGCAGTCAATTGGTAATTTGGACATCCACTGTGTCAATTATAAGAATTAAAAAGTTTTTTGTTATTGGTAACTAGTTATTTTTTAATCTCACAAACAAAGAAACTAGCAAAAGATGGGTGTGTGGTAACTTTCCTCGACAATTTCATTTTTTTCTGGGTGCCATGAAAAATATAAATTTAAATATTTTAAAAATTGGATGGTAAAAGTTTGTATAATTTGGTGCAATGATGTCTATATGTCTATTCTTCAGTGTAACATTTTTTGGTGGAAATTAATTGACAGGAATTTTTTTAATCCGATTTTTAATACCAAGGTGGTCCTCAGGGCATCCCCCCTTTTTAGCAGTTTCCACTGTTTTGCACGTGATTATCTCCAATCAGGATATTCAGATATGCTAGATATTTCATACTTATTCAACAACAACACTCAAGTGTATTTAAGCCAAAATATTCCCCTTCAATCAGAAATAAATGTGCATATCTATTAGAATCTTCCGAAACTAGTATTACCATCTGGCGTCCAGAATACCCCCAAAATTGCTATATTTAGGATGTGCTATGGAGAAAACGGCACGATTTTTTTTAAATTGATTGATGGGAAATTTTTTAGGGTAACCCAGGTCTACACCCTTAAAACCTAGTTATTCTGTTGGTATACCAAATTGTGTTAATTTGGCTTCGTATGTTCTCAGCAAGTCAGTATGTGCCTGAAATAATAAAATCATATGGAATCAATTTATGGAAAAAATATTATGATGAATAAGTAGCTTGAATCCTGCTCATGGCAAGGTGTACACGATACAACATTATGTGATAAGTTTGTAAGTGACTTATGACAGGTTGGTGGTTTTCTCCAGGTACTCTGGTTTCCTCCACCAATAAAACTGATCACCACGATATAACTGAAATACTGTTGAAAGTGGCATTAAGCACAGTGAAACCTTCTGAACCGAACTTCATCGAGACCTGCTTTTGTGTTCGGAATAGACAGGTCTTCAGTTTATACTTTTTAAATAACATAGATTTCTTACATTCAGGACTATTTTTAACATTCGGTTTATACAGGATTCAGTTTTATTCAGGGTTTGGTTTAGACAGGTTTCACTGTTCATAATTAAAAGGCAATGAACAATAATTTTAAATACAGAATCGTAATATCCAAGAACTTGTCACATTTGTTGAAACAAATTACAGCAATTTCCAGAATTTTTTGTTTTCTCTGTTACGATAAACCTGCCATGTGTGGTTACTGAGAAAAACTGACTTAATCACAAAAAAACTGCTCCACTAATGGCATCCATTGCGTATATGTTGCAATTCAGATTAGAAACCAAGGCATGAAGATTCCCGTCTCCCGGGGAAAGTAAACTAGAGGCTCAGCAATGAGCTGAGCCTGTGTCGCTCACCTTGCATTCTGCTCTGAAGAAACTTAATACAGAACATTCCATAGCCTATAGGTGCTTCCCACAGGCCTCTACATTAACATTTTTTTTAACTTGTCCCTTCGGACATTACTAACTAAAACGAGTTGAAAGTCAAAATCATTTGGTCTTGTTTTATACTCGGCTATAAAAAAACAATTCCGGTAGGCGATGGGGGTGACCTCGGGCCTCAACTCTTGGGGCAATTAATTTATCTATTCACCCCGATCATAAATATATATGATTTGGGGAGGGGATCTAAACCATTAAAAAGTTCACCTCAGGTAGGGGATGGGGTATGACCCCCGGGGCCTGAGCTATAAGGTATTTAATTTGTCTAGTCATCCTGATCATAAATATATATGGCTTAGGGGTGGGGATCTCAACTATTAAAAAGTTCACTTCAGGTAGAGGGTGCCCCTGGGGCCTGAGCTATAAGGCATTTAATTTGCCTAGTCACCCTGATCATAAATATATATGGTATAGAGGTGGAGATCTCAATCATTAAAAAGTTCACTTCAGGTAGGGGGTGGGGGAATGACCCCCGGGGCCTGAGCTATAAGGCATTTAATTTGCCAAGTCACCATGATCATAAATATATATGGTTTAGGGGTGGGGATCTCAACCATTAAAAAAATCACTTTAGGTAGGGGGTGGGGTATGACCCCCTGGGGCCTGAGCTAAAAGGCATTTAATTTGCCTACTGAAACACCCCGATCATAAATATATATGGCTTAGGGGTGGGGATCTCAACCATTAAAAAGTTCACTTCAGGTAGGGGGTGGGGTATGACCCCCCAGGGCCTGAGCTATAAGGCATTTAATTTGCCTAGTCACCCTGATCATAAATATATACAGCTTAGGGGTGGGGATCTCAACCATTAAAAAGTTCACTTCAGGCAGGGGTGGGGTATGACCCCCCTCCCCAGGGCCTGAGCTATAAGGTATTTCATTTGCCTAGTCACCCTGATCATAAATATATATGGCTTAGGGGTGGGGATCTCAACCATTAAAAAGTTCACTTCTGGTAGGGGGTGGAGTATGACCCCCCGGGGCATGAGCTATAAGGCATTTAATTTGCCTAGTCACCCTGATCATAAATATACATGGTTTAGAGGTGGGAATCTCAACCATTAAAAAGTTCACTTCAGGTAGAGGGTTGGGAATGACCCCCAGGGCCTGAGCTATAATGCATTTAACTTACCTAGTCACCATGATCATAAATATATATGGCTTAGGGGTGGGGATCTCAACCATTAAAAAGTTCACTTATAAACACAGTTGCTAAATTGAACTTGTTTATATTGTCTATTACATCATTGCGTAAAATTTTAAATATAGTTTTAATAAAGTTAACACAAACATCCCTGCGTTAGTGATTACTGCCCAAATGAAGACCATTTTAAATTTGAATTTCAGATCTATAGGAATATGCAGTCAGAGAATAGCTGGTTGTTTTTAGATACAGAATAAGCTGTGTTGAAAAAAAATCTCATATCAATGAAGTTCAATTTGATTAACCTTGACAATGGATTTATCAATCAAAACGGTCATGTACTAGTATTTAGTTTTAGTGGTGTCTTCATACTTTGCAGATGACTGGTGGGAAGATAGGTATCCATTCTGTCCACGATTTTGCCAATAAACATTAATGATTTCTTGTCAGCAAAATCAGAGTATATTCTGCAGATATTTCAATATGAGACACCATCAGAATCCAGCAGTAAACATGAGAAATCGGCTAGCCACTTGGGTGTTTTTCCTCACATTTTGTGTCCTTTTCCGCTAGAGTTTTACGTTTAACTTTCTCGTGATGTTCATTGTGGCCAGAATCATTCCCAGTCTCTTTTTTTTTATCATCAAATATTTGTCCATTGTAATGACTGCAACCCGATTTGCATTATACGTTCACGGACGTAAGGCCCTGTTTTTTTATTTATTAAAAGCTATGGACAAGCAAGGAAACGTCACATTCGGAACTCCAGTAAAAATCTGTTACACGGTCCCGGTTATCATTAAGTAAATGCAGTACAATTATCATTGCAATCGGGTCGTAATACTCAACTTAGAACTTGTACAATTCTGGTTATTTTTAGCTGCTTTCGGAACACCACTGACGTGATCGTTTCCAATAAAAAAAACAACAACATTTATCTATATAACGGTCAATATTTTTACGATATAATATCATTTGAGGAATTGTCTTCCCAGAGTAGTTTAATTAGAAATTATTTTTACTTGTTGATTTTTACTTGTCCCCGGACAAGCTAGCCAGCAAAATCTACTTGTCCGGCAGGTTCTATGTATGAGTCGGACGAGTCGGGCATGGCAATTCCACACCCCGTATGTAAAGGTATAAAATTGTATGTACACAAGGTACCAGATATCAATGATGTGGTTTGCTGTTGAACTTTCAGATATTTTGAAATAAAAACTAAATTATAAATTAGATAATATGAGTAGGCACGGTCTATAAAGAGGACAGAAGTCAGTGAATATAATAGATCTTAATAAAGGAAAAAGGAACCGTTCGTTTCAAGTGAAATAGTCGGCCAAATTTCTGTGTACGAAAATGAAAAGATGTTTTGTACCCTCTGTGTAAAATTCCCCAACTTTACAACTAGATGCATTAAAAAAAGATCTATCAAAAATAATAATCACAAACCAGCAAAAATGTAGTTTTAATTAGATTCAAATCTCAAATTCATTATAAACACACAAAAAACAAAGTAAGGAAAATCAATTTATTTTCAAACAACAAAACCCTTTCAGTTATGCTCAGAATGCAGGATTTTGCATTAAATATTTCAAAATTTTCATGTGGCCTGGGAACATGTCGCAAACCCTCCTAGATAAATTACGCCGGCTTCGTGGGCCTCAATGGGGAAAGTAGAAATTTGGAAGGGAAAGTAAATTTTTTATTTCACTTTCCCTTGGGCAAGTGACTTAAAAAATAATTCTTCATGCCCTGGAAACCACACAATTGTTTGTTAATATTAAAAAAAAATATGATTTCCTAAAGATAAACATAATAGTCAGACTACTCATTACAGACCTGAGTCTTAGTCAGAATCTTCCACTTATAAGACTTACCTTACATACTCTGGCTAACTCATATTGCAGATCTTTGATAGCACTATTCTTGGGAGTCCAATACATCCTGAAAATATATTTATACAAATTATACTTGAGATGCAATGTACTTTTATTGCATTATATTTGTTATACAAGTTGATTATCTCCCCTTTAACTGCGTTGGGGTAAACTATAAGACTAGGCCAACCTTAAAAAATTGTTTGTTTCCCCTTTTCAAGGTAGTGGGTAGGTAAGTAGGTAAAATATTTTTTTTCTTCATCAAATGAACTTCGTAATAAGCACTTGGCAGAATGATCTACCCAACACTTCTTATTTATTTCACTGTGTCTGAAACTGAATCTATATTAAATACGTTCATATTTTGCAGATGCAAGGGCACATGAATAACATTCAGAGAAACATGAATTAGAGGGCAACAAGTCAAAACACCCCACTTTTTTCCAAAATAAATCATTATAAAAAAATATTGTTTGTGCTTCAAATGTTTATAAATGTCTTCACATGATTCGTTTTTGTTTTATTATATTTTTATTAATCTATTTATTAGAATTATAAATAATTAATGATGATTGCATTAAATTAAATTTTTATGTTTCATTAATTATTACAATAATTATATGCCAATGGTCTTTGAAGAGCTTAATTACCGGTAAGAAAGTAAAAACACTCACAAGCCAAGGTATTGTGAACTAGTATTACTGTGAGCACAGCTCACTAAGACAAACCATGTACCTTTTTAGCCAAATTCACAAAAAAAAAGACTTAAGTTCAACAATCTATATTTTTTGGTAAAAATGCACAAAAATCAAAATCCTTACCACATGCACATCTTTGATNTGTTTCATTAATTATTACAATAATTATATGCCAATGGTCTTTGAAGAGCTTAATTACCGGTAAGAAAGTAAAAACACTCACAAGCCAAGGTATTGTGAACTAGTATTACTGTGAGCACAGCTCACTTTAGACAAACCATGTACCTTTTTAGCCAAATTCACAAAAAAAAAGACTTAAGTTCAACAATCTATATTTTTTGGTAAAAATGCACAAAAATCAAAATCCTTACCACATGCACATCTTTGATATATGTACAAATGATCTGCATAATAAAAACTTCCTAGCGTAAAAACTTTAGGAGGAGTTGCACGGACAAACCATGTACCCTTTTTTGCCAAATTCATAAAAAAATTACTAAGTTCAACAATCTATATTTTTGGTAAAAATGCACAAAAATCAAAGTCCTTACCACATGCACATCTTTGATATATGTACAAATGATCTGCAAAATAAAAAGTTTCTAGCAGAAAAACTGTAGGAGGAGTTGCACGGACAAACCATGTACCCTCTATGCGGACAGAAAGACAGGGTGAAACCTATATACCCCCCCAAACTTTGTTTGCGGGGGGTATAATAAAGGATACCGCATCATAATGACNACCATGTACCCTCTATGCGGACAGAAAGACGGACAGACAGACAGGGTGAAACCTATATACTTTGTTTGCGGGGGGTATAATAAAGGATACCGCATCATAATGACAGTTGATTTTTGTATTTGGGTACTATTAAAATGTAAAAAGGGAATAATTATGTTCCTTCTACCTACTGATTAACAAATAAATAGCAAAATATTAGCCCTACCCCTCTAAAAAAAAAACACGTAAAATTTTATGAAACTCGTTTTATTTCCTTAGAAACATGGTCGGGCAGGGTGACATTTCTATTTACCCTGTAAGATCTTTCAATTCTTTATTTAAACAAATCATATAAACATCATCTAAGAGGGTTTAAATTCTACCGAGTTGCAAGTCAAAATCTTGGGGCATTTAATTTGTCTATTCACCCTGATCATAAATGTAGTTCACTTCAGGTAGGGTGTGGGGTGTGATCCCCAGGGCCTGAGGTATAAGGCATTTAATTTGCCTAGTCACCCTGATCATAAATATATATGGTTTAGGGATGGGGATCTCAACCATTACGAGGAGCAAGTGCAGAGATTTAATTTAAGTTAGATTGATCCTTATAAAGCAAAACCGAACCACCTTTGAATTGTATATATTTATATGTCATTAAATTGTTTACTAGTTTTTAACATCTGTGTTTCCAGTAATACATGTGATTGTTGATCCAGATACTATATATTGTTGAGTTTTTTGTTTCTTGTCGAAATACTATACAATATCATTTTGGATGATTTTCATTTCCTACCAATAACCATAGGTTCATTAATTTGACCCATGTCTGTCTGCAAGACTGAAATACACATCTTTTCAGAGTTTGCTTCTGGTTGCTAAGGGTAAAATTCGTTGCTAAGGATATTATTCTACCCATAATCTATCTTAACTACTTAGAATAATACTTCTTGGGGCACTAGGAATTAATTCGTGTAAAAAATACTTGGAATTCATGATCTGGAAGTCATTTTATGTAAAATGAAACATTTTCCTTGTTGCTATGGGTTATATCCATTGCTATGGAAAGTACACATTAAAGATTGTTAAGAAATATTTAGAAATGATACCCTTCATATCTGTCTAGTGAGAAAGAAGAACATTTTCAAGATCATTGATTGTTTGAGTATTGAGAAAAAATTATGGACTGAAAGACACACCATTTCACTGTACATTTCTGGTTGCTAAGGCTAAATCTGTTGCTATGGAATCTCACAAACCTTTTGTTATCTCAAATACTAAGAAAATTATTTATAGGTACACTTTAAATCAATTCTGAGCAAAACAATACTAGAAATTAGTAAATTAAAGCTATTTAAAGTAAAATGGAACACTTTTTTGCCTTGTTGCTATGAGTAAAAATCTGTTGCTATGGAAGTTCCACACTATCTATTTGGCATTGAATCATAAGTGAAAATACCCTTCATATAACAGTATTAAGATTTTAATTCATTTTCATGATTATTGAGTTTATAGTTGTTTAAGAGAAACTTCTGGACTTAAATGCACACACTTTCAGTGTAAATTCAGGGTTATGTTGATTTTGGTTGCTAGGTAACCAAAGTAAAAGTCAGAACATATTTTTTTGTCCATTTCTTTTAGTTTTAAGGTCATCCCTAACACATATGCCAAAATGGAAATTTTTTTAAGAGGGGGCCAAAAATGCCCCTTATCCTTTATTTTAAAGAATTATTTGTCTCTGCGTTGAAGTCTGATACAAATAAAATAATTTAATTGATATGTCTTTTACAGAAAATGTTAAGATATTTTTAACTTGAGAATCGAACGCTAAAATGGCACATATCGATTGGAGTTTTTGTTGTGTACATTGACACCGGAAGCTCAGGGGCCAGCAGTTCCATCGAAATCACGTGATCTGGCAGACGAAAATAACAAAATTTTGACGGATTGGAAATGATTCGAAACAACCAAATTGTTTCAATATTATTCCAAATTCCAATATCCTCCAAATCCTTTTGAATTTTTTCCTTTATTTTCTTTTTCTTCTCATCACGTTCTTTTTTGAGTCGTTCCCTTTCTTTTATGTTGATAATACGTTGGTCATACAGATATTTCTTATTTTCCTTTACATTAACATTAATCTGTTTGGATTTTGCTACTGCACCATTAATAATGTGTTGTTGTTCCATGTCTGACTTATCCTTTAACCACTGTCCTGTGTTATTATTTTTATACATAAGGCAAGATTCAATATTACTGATATTGCAGTTTGGTGCCTGTTTTATTTTAGTATCTAGTTCTCCAAATACTCTTTCTACAGATATGTTATTTGGTGGACATGATTCTGATTTTTTAGCCACAGTTTCTGAAGGATTAAACAATTTACCATTTTCAAGAAAGTCTTTGAAAAGCTGTTTAGATTTGTCCTTTATAACTGTGCATAACTGTTGAAGAACTGATTGTGTCATGTCGTCTATAGAAGATTTCTCAAACAATGACTGACTAACTTTATCAGGTTCTAGTTGTGGACCGATAACTAGTTGTAATCTGTTTGTTATCAATAAATTTGGACTATTAGCACCATTTGTTAACAAATTGATGAGCTCTTCATAAATAGACCCCATTGTTTAATGCATTTCTATCACTATCACCAGCACATCTCCAATTGGTTCTGTGACCGTTATACTTATTATACCCAGTGCTCGGCAGATGGAAATTACATAATCGTTTTTAAGTGCGGTTAAAATGAAGTTCTGTGTGTAGCTTAAAGTGGATTTCGAGTTTGTAAAATAATTAATCAGGTTCTTGGCAATGTAAAAAGTTCCAGCAGAATTATGAAAAATTGTGTTAAAACGGTTTCCTCTAAAGTTCATAATTGGAACATTATTTATACCTTGTTCCCTCAAATAAGTGGGAGAATACAGTGGGTCTCCTGATCCATCTTTATAAAATAGTTTTGAAACAAAACGTAACAAATTTTCAGTTCTAGAATCTCCAAGATTTAAATCTTGATTAATTTTAAAGTTTTTCTCTATTTCACTCACTTTCTTTTGTGCTACTGTGCCAAATTGTAGTAAAGGGTGGACTGAACACTTAACGAGTTCACTGTAATGTCATTATCTGCACAAATAATTTCATTTACTTTGTTCTCTGTGGCACTCCTATCTGTTTTTTTATCTGCACAAATAATTTCATTTACTTTGTTCTCTGTGGCACTCCTATCTGTCATAAAGTTTTTTATTTTGTTCATAAAATTCTCTACAGTAGTCATGATCATGTGTGCTTGAATTTTGTATGTTTATATCGGAGACTACTTCATTCACACAAGAAACATACGTTTGTGCTTTTCCATCACTAACTTCCTTTACTCCTAATGTTAACATTTTATCTGATGTTTTTATTTGTGTCGTGTAAAAGTGATGGCCTTTTTTGGTGGTAGCATCACGAAGCATAGTACAGTCTGTTCTGTTATTCATTTCCTCTGTTAACTGAGCGACTGTCTTTAGAGATGCCGGTTTAACGTTGTAATTGCCGCCATTTTGTTTTCCGGTAGATCACTGGTCCTTAAAATTGCTTCTTTTGTGACCTTTATTCTCCTTTAAGTATTGCATTTTATTTTCAAATAAAATTGATAATATATTTAATCAAGTAAGAATTTTGATAAAATGTATATACATTTGAGTAATTTACCGGTGTATTTATGTATTCGGTGAGTTTTGCGTAGCGTACAGCGTTTTTTTTGACTTCGCGGCACGTTTTTTTTGGTGGAGATGCCCTTTTCGGATATAAAAAGAAATATGTCGCCGACGTCATACAGTAATAAAATTAGTATCCAATGAAAATTCAGACACTCATTTACCGCAAATGGGAAGTCTTTTTTCGTTTCCGGTAGAAACTGACGCCTGTTTGAAAACTTTGAGGACTCCGATTTATAAGTATTGATTTCGCAGAAAAGACCGCGATATTCAAATTCTACGGTGTCTTATTAGCCTAATCTCATAAAAATGCTAAAGATATTAATTGAGTGACATATTTCTTTTCAGTAAACTAAAAATCTGATCTGAACGTAAGTTGATGAATGACGA
>MJUT01064705.1:471935-487139 GCA_002080005.1 Gigantidas platifrons
AGTCAGATTGAAACTAGGTTTGGTATGTAAGTGTATCTCATGAATATCTAGGTCAAGTTCGATAATGATGATTTTTCGACAAATCTAACCAGAGTTACTCCCTTTTTTTTTTACTTCAAAATGATCCTTGGATGGTCCCCTTTCAGAATTATGAGTGATACAGGCTCCCCTGACCCTCTAGTTTACAGTAGTTTCAAAATTTAATCTTACGATGTAACCTTGGCGTCGGGGGACCAGTGGCCAACGGCCTTTTATCAAAATTATTTTTAATTATCTTTGTCCTGCACACACCCAAAAGTAGTAGAATCATCAACCTATTGATGGCGACTACCTCGACTGGCTAGAGAAAGAAGCAGAAAGCATTGACACAGTTAACGATTATAACCACCAGAATCAGATTAAGGATATTGCCAAAGGGGGGTTAGTGACTGAGACCACATTCAATTTAGATAGCCCTGCAACATCAAATAATCAATACTTGATATTATTAAGATTTTATTATTCCTCTAATATAATGAGTATTTTGATATCAAGTCGTCATTTGTTTGTTCATTTTGTCCTTCCATTTTCTATTAAAGGATCACCGGTCGCCTCTCCTTCTCATATGCCGACCTTTTGGCATTTTTATTCTCTGTAGATAAATCGATAGGTAGTGGGTGCTTTTTTCCCCCATATTTAAGACCCATCCGTAAACTTAACTGGCCATGCAGCCATAACGGAAATAATCAAAATACAATTTACAACGATTACCGATAGGATACGAAATAAAATCCGGAATGGGAACTGGTTCCCGAAATTTACCATAAACAGAAAGGAACAGAAATTTTTACCGATGTGCTTATGACTTTTGACTTTATTAACGATAATCAAAGATCCTTTGTTTAGGGGTCTAAGAGGTAACCAGGACCGACAGAAACTTAATTTTTGACAGCCCCAAGCAATAAAAATGTTTGCCGGTCGTTAGGTCTGACACAAAGACGTCATTTGCTGGACCCTTTAAAATTCTGCCACCTACATTTTGTAGGTCCGACGATTAGCTGCATGTCTGACTTCTGTTTTCATTCATTTGTTTTTCCATTCTTTCTCTCTTTTCTCATTTCTTCTACTTGTTCCTATTAGAAAAAACCCCCATGAAACCCATTAATTAAATTTATTGGAGTTTAAACCTTCACATTTTCCAAATACTCCTGGATTATTGTGTTTACAAATGCATGCCCTATAATAAACTGGTATAAAATGTACTCTTGTATTGGTACATGTACTGTATCTTGTCGTTACGATAACATGTTCTAATGCAGCAAATACAAATTTGTAGTCTGGTTTGACATAACCAGGCTTTAACCCATTATCTACTGAACTTGAAATGAGTACGCCAGAGATTCCCAAACATGTCGGTCCTACGGACAAATCCGGTAAAAATCAATTCGGTCCGGAAAAGCTTTTTCCCGATTAAAACAAATGGTTGAAAAGATCTCCTAAAATTTTTATTTCTCTGTGAATTTAAATAAAATACTTTGCTTTATTTATTTAAAAAAATAAATAAATTCTACAAAATGTTTACTTCAAAGTAGACTTATTTTAACAAACAATGTTCAGAAAAATAAATATACAGTTAATTTGAGTTACTATAACGAGAAAAGGAAAATTGGTAGCCTTTGATTGAAAGCAACCACTGGATGAAAAGCTTGATATTTTTTCGGTCTGGTGAAAAGGGAGTCTTTACCAGACCGAATGTCTGGTAAAGTGAGTCAGACTTTGGTAATCTCTGGTACTCTATAACCAAAATGTCACAATGAGGGTCTGAATTCTAAATACTACAAAATAGAATTTTTATATAATTATTAAAACAGCATTATAGCTACTGGTTTAAGACTTATTAAAAAGAATGTCAGATTAACCCCCCCTCCTTTCTGCAATCTACTATGAAGCTGGTCACATTGCTCTACATTTCTATGATGGATTACCTACCTTTAATGTATCAATTAATGCCAGATTATTTATTGTAATATGATTGCAATAGTTCTTAATTTCACTGAAAGCTTTTTCATGGTTTCTCATTAAATCATGAATCTGTCCATTTTCCCTTTCTTCAATTTCGGGAATTTCAGTTTTTCTTTGTAAATCAAGTTCATCTCTAAGAGCTCTCATTTTCTTTTCATACTTTGATTCAATTTCATGAGCTTGTCTTTCAAAATCTGCCCTTAACCTGGAGATCTCTTCATCATTTGTCTGAAGAATAAAAACAACGAAGAAATAATTAATTATATACCATATTCACAAAAGATTCCTGATACGTGCTAATCTGGGTCACGGGTCACTGTGAGTAGCATGTGTAGTCACGTGAATAGATATGGTGTTGAAAAAACTGTTGGTACTCATAAAATGTTGATAAATGCAATACAAGTTTATGTTTGTCTTCAAGAAATATGATAGACAAAACCATGTGTGAAGTTTTATGACGAAATATCTCCGGTTTCTATGTAAATTTACGAATTGAAGTTTTAGAAATACTCACAGGTAATTTTAGCGATGTATTATTATCTTGGACAATAATGAGCGTCCTGATTGGATGACCGATTTAAAACACACTGAATCCGCATGGTTTAGCAAGGTTAATAGTTTATAAAAATGGGCTGCTTAAAAAAAAATGACCCCAAAGTGTGACATAGGTGACCAAAATTAAAGTAATTGGAACTTGATGTCCTATTGAATTTTAAGGACCCATATAAGTCCAAGTTTACTAATTTATCATCGGTTTGTGAAAGAAATTAAGAAAAACAAAATTTGCAACATTTTATTAATGACTTTTGATCTATATTTTTGTAACACTAACAATATTTCTCAACAAGATTACAACAGAAGTAATTCTAAAAATTATTGCACATGATTAATTTATTGATACAACGAAGTTCAAAAATTCATTTTTAACCAATATTTTTTATTTAGAGATAAAATTTATTGTATTTTCACCATTTTCTTAAGTAATTTTTTAATTTCTCATTACAAAAGTTTCCGTTTCTCTTAAAAAAAAGGCCACACTGATATGAAAAGTACATTTGAAGACACATACATGATACTAATTCATTCACTGAAAATTTCATAGAAATTGCTTTATTCATTTTTGCATTATTCACAAATGACAAATGAAAAACACATGTATTTTTACCTAATTTTGTTACACTCCTGACATCTTTTTGTATATATATATCAACTAAAGTGAATATTTCAACAGAAATAGGTGTTAAAATTGGAGTCCAATGAATAAAACAGGCCATCAGCATATAATTTAACAATTATCTATTAGAGAAATATTAATTTGTTTGATATTAAGACTTAAAGTTGACCTCAAGCAGCTGTATCAAGTAACTTAGGGCAGTAAAATACTTGAAAAATATATTCTACCAAATTTATTTACTTCTCACTTGCTTTCTTATTACATCAGAAAAGTTCACATTTGTTTTATTTATTCACATTGTTTTAATACTTTGTTTGGTGGTAAGTACAAAAATAGGTCAGGAGTGTAACAAATGTTCAACTCAATGGAGACTTGTAGAGTTTTTGATGCTGAAGAAGGAAGGACTCACCCTAACTTTCCTCTGTCTGTTTTAATTTTGATGATATGACATGAGATTGGTAATTTTAGAGCTATGGTCTATTGACAAGAATGACAGTATTGGCATCCATATTTGTCGACTGATCAAATTCACAGCAAAAGTTTTGAACTAGATACCATACAAAGGAACATCCACACCAATTTTGGTTCCAATCTTCCCATTGGATTCAGAGGAAATGACTTTAAAAAAAATTACTACGACGGATGCCAAATGATGGAAATAGCTAAAAAGTAGGATTTGTGTCAGGAGTGTAACATTTTATGTTGATAGTTAAATACATAGCTATTTTCCAATGAATGAAACAATTATTCACAAAACATTTAATATTTTAATTACCAATATTTATATCCTTCATTTCTGCTTTGTGAAAACTAGAACGTCTTAATCATTTTTGAAAAACTCTTTGAAGTGCTCATGATTATATAGATTATTTTTCAATCAGCAGCTTAAATAAATTATAACAAGGAGATAGAATGCTACAAATATAATAGAATTGCATTACAATACCTCAGCAAGACACAGATGGTCAGTTTCAGTCAACCATATTTTCTAAATCTGACTAAAAAGTAAATTCAATAGTGCTTGTATTTAATTGGATAAAAGCGTTACACTCCTGACATAGATGTTTTGGCCACACAAAAGAACTGGCGGTCATCAGACCATTATGCTTGTCACTCATGATCTTTGACAGGACGGTTGACTAAATTAAAACACAAAATAGTGTAATTAATAAGATTGTGTTAAAATTATGACCTTGTAAATTTAAATGTTACACTCCTGACATATTCCACAGGTGTTCTTCTATTGAATATAGGATTGATGTAAAAGCTCAGAGATATGTTGATGCTTCTGGTTTCAGCTATAATACTTAAAGAGACAATTAACCATTGTCAGTTGTTGAGAAGTATGCTACATACCTAAATAATTTCACTTTTAGACAACACAAACAGTTTTATTGACCATTATTTTTTTTATACATGGTAATTTTACCTATCTGGTCCTGTCTTCAAAATCACAAAAAAATGCATAAATTATGAATGAAATTTTAGCTAAAATACCAAAGTTTTCCATAAGATATACTTTCCTACTGTACAATTATTTGTTTTCTAATCACACAACATGGCAGTACATGTATCTTTGTAAATGTCACACTAAAAGTGTTACACTCCTGACATTTTTTGATACATTTTTGGACGCTATTTTTTAGTGGTAGCAGATAATGGCGTGATATTTTGCAGCAAGGTTCTATGTCCCAAAGTACATATTCTGATACTAAAAGATCCAATTTAAATCATCACATATTAGAATGGTCAATGATAAAAGAAATGGGGTCATTTTTTTTTAAACAGTCCATATAGAATCTTGACAATGTAAAGGAAAGATGCTATGTTATATTTATTCATTTGTTTGATTCTGGAATATTGTTGATCATTGATTTAAACAAGAAAAAAGGGGGTGAATTTTACAGTTAAATAAATGTTATGCTTCGATAGTTTAAAGAGAAAAATATAAATTTGATGCGACTAAAGCTTAAATCAGTGTTAAAAATTGAACAAATATCAGTGGTTTTGTAAATGAGATTTATTTTAAATAGAAAATCTGAATTATTTATTAATTTATTATTAATGATACAATTTTATATCCCTTGGGGGGGAAGGGGAGGGGAATTTGAAATAAAAACACAGGACCAGACTTTAAACAAAAATAATAATCCAGGATTAGTTTTTTTATTAAAAAAAATCCAGGACCCCTGTGTCCATGAATTTTTGTTTTTTTTAAAGTTAAATAATATGAAATATTGTTTTTTACTAACTCTCCCCTCCTCTCCTATCTCTGTCTTCTCTCCCACTGTCTGTCCCATCTCACTCCTTTTCTCTCTCCTCTCTCCCACTCAATCTGTTTCTCTCACTCTCCTTCACACAGGAAAAAAATAGTTCTTATTTTTTGAGTACAGCAAGTTTCTGGAATATCATTCATCAGGTATACTCAAAGTTTGGAAAAGTTAAGAAAGACTAAGTGCTTTGGAATTTTGAGAACCTACGGACTAAGACAGGAAAGTCAAAAATGTCTCTTTTGTTTGTGTGTGTGTGTTACAAACTCCATTTAAGGTCAGGTGTAGAATTATAGGGTCTAGACATGCTTGTTAATTTAACAAAATTCAACCCCACAATAAAATCCTGTCTGTGTCATTGATTTTTTCTATCAATTTATCATGCTGCCCTAATAATAGAAACCTATTTTATGGCAATCATAATCTGTTTGGTCTTGAGAAGTTATGGTGTTTAACAGCACTTTCAACAATATTTCAGTGATATCGTGGTGTTCAGTTTTATTGGTAGAGGAAACCGGAGAAAAACAACGACTTGTCACACACAAGTCTTTGTCAAGCTTTATCACAATGTTATGTTGAGTTGACCTAGCCATGAACGGAATTCAAACTTCCAACTTTCGCTCATCTCCCTCTCTTCTCTCTCCTTTCACTGTCTCCCTCTCTTCTCTCATTCTGCTCTCTCCATCTCTTCTCACTGTCTCTCCCTCTCTTAGTTCTCCCACTGTCTCACTCCTCTCCCCTCACTCTGCTCTCTTCCTCTCTTTTCTCACTCTCTGTCTCTACCTCTCCTCTCACTCTCTCATCTCTTTTCTAACTCTCAGTCTCCCTCTCTTCTCTCTCCTTTCACTGTCTCCATCTCTTCTCACTCTGTCCCTCCCACTGTCTCCCCTCTACTCTCACTGTCTCTCCCTCCCTTCTCCCACTCCTCTACTCTCACTGTCTCTCCCTCCCTCTCTCTTCTCTGTATCTTTTCTCACTCTCAGTCTTACTCATCTCACTCTCTTCTCTCCTTTCACTGTTTCCTTGTTCCGAAACCAAATACAGAATTATACAAATCAAGTTTTTCATTTAGTGGGCCAAAAGTATGGAACTCACTACCAAATGAAATTAAAACCTCGAAAACTGTATTTGAGTTCAAAAACTCTTACAAATTATTAAATTTTTGATAAACTGATTTTTTTAAATTGTTTGCGTTATATTATTTAAAATATGTGAATATGTTATTGTGTTATATATACTTTGCTGATATCTATGTCCATGTACTTATGTATTGTTTCCAGAGAGCCTTATTGAAAATGGGTATAATCCAAACAAGTTACNTTTATTTATTTATTTATTTATTTATTTATTCTCTCTTCTCTCACTCTTTCTCTTGTCTCTGCTCTCACTCTCTTCTCTCTTTTCACACTGTCCCTCCCTCTCTTCTCGCTCTGTCTCTCCTATTCCTCTCTCCATCTCTTCTCACTGTCTCCCTCTCATCCTCTATATCTCCCCTCCCTTTCCTTTCACTCTCTCTCCCTCCCTTCTCTACTCTCACTTTCTCTCCATCTCTTCTCACTGCCTTTCAATCTCCCCTCACTCTGTCTCTTCCTTTTCTATCTCTCTCCTCTCACTCTGTCTCTCCCTCCTCTTTTCTCACTCTCTGTCTACCTTTCCTCTCACTCTTTCTCTTGTCTGCTCTCACGTACTCTCTTTTCACTGTCTCTGCCTCTCTTCTCACTGTCTCTCCCACTCCTCTCCTCTACTCTCACTGTCTCCATCTCTTCTCTCTCTCTCCCCCTCTCTTCTCACTCACTCTCTTTTTCTCTGGTTGCCGGCTTCTAATGACATCCCTGGTTTTACGATGTGTATCACAATACGCTTTATAGGAAACTGTCTCTCCTGTCTGTTCCCCCTCTCTATCTTTCTCTGTCTCTTGCACCTTCTCTCTTCCCTCTGCTCACCTCTCACTATATCTCTCCTCTCTGTCCCACTCTCTCTTATCTCCTCTTAATATCTGGCACCCTCCCTCTCTCTCTACTCTCTCATTCTAAATCTGTCTCTCCTATCACTCTTTCTCTCTCTCCTCTGTCCATCCTCTCTTTATCTCTCCCTGTCTCTTATCTACTCTTTCCCTGTCTCCCTCTTCCCCTCTCTCTCTCTCTCTCTTCTGTCTTCTCAAACTCTCCAACTCTGTCTCTCTCTTCCCTTGCTGCCTCCCCCCTCTCTCTCTTTCCATACTCTATTCTCTCTTCCTCTCCTCTCTGCTCCCCTCACTTTCTCTCCCCTCTTACTCTTTGTCTCTCCCATCCATCTGCCTCTCAATCTCTTCTCTCTCCTGTCACACTCCTCTCTTACTCTCTCCTTTCACTCTACCTCTCTTCTCTCTCCTCCCAGTCTATCTCTCCCTCTATTCTCTTTCCTCTCACTTATGTGTCTCTCTGTCTCCCCCTCTTTTCTCTCTCCTCTCACTTATGTGTCTCTCTGTCTCCCCCTCTTTTCTCTCTCCTCCAACTCCCTCTCTTCTCTAGTCTCTTTTCTCACTCTCTCACTTATTGAACATTGGTATAATCCAAATAAGTTACTCTTTCTAAATAAAGATATTTATTTATTTATTTATTTACTTACTCTCCTTTCACTCTGTCTCTCTCCTCTCACTCTCTGTCTCACCGTCTCCTCTTCTCCCTCCTCTCACTGTTTCTCGTTCTCTTCTCCCACTCATCACTCCTCTACTCTCACTGTATCTCCTCTTCTCACTCTCTCTCCCTCTCCTCTAACTCTTCTCTGTTTCTCTCTCCCTCTCTTCTCACTGTCTCTCCCTTTCCTCTGACCTCCCTCCTCGCTCTCTGCCAGTCTTCTCACTCTCAGTCTTTCCCTTTCTTCTCTCTGTCTCCTCTTTTCATGCTCTCCCTCTCTTCTCTTACTGTCTTTTCTCTCCCCCTCTCTTCTCTGCTCTCTCTCCTCTCACTTGTGTCTCCCCTCTTTTCTCTCAGTCTCTCCCTCCTGCCACTCTGTTTCTCTCCTCTCACTTCTGTGTCTCTATGTCTCTCCCTTTCTTCTCTCTATTCTTACTCTTCTTTCTCCTTTCACTCTGTATCTCCCTCTTTCTCTCAGTCTCTTCTCTCTCTCTCCCTCCTGCCACTCTGTTTCTTTCCTCTTCCTTCTACTCTGTTTCTCTCCTCTCACTTCTGTGTCTCTATGTCTCTCCCTTTCTTCTCTCATTCTGCTCTCCATCTCTTCTCACTCTGTCCCTCCCCCTTTCTCAGTCTCTCCCTTCTACTCTCACTGTGCTCTCTCTCTTCTCTGTCTCTTTTCTCACTCTCTTCTGTCTTCTTTCACTCTGTCTCTCCTCTCACTCTCTGTCTCTACCTGTCCTCTCCTCCCACTCTTTCTCTTGTCTCTACTCTCACTCTCTTCTCTCTCATTTCACACTGTCTCTCCCTCCCTTTCTTCTCGCTCTACTCTCCTCTTCTCACTACCTCTCACTCCCTTTCTTCTCGCTCTACTCTCCTCTTCTCACTCCCTCTCATCCTCTATATCTCCCCTCAGTGTCTCTCTCTCTTCTCTCCTTTCACTCTGCCTCCCTCTCTCCCCTTTTTTTCTCATTCTGCTCTCTCCCTCTCCTCACTGTCCCTCCCTCTCTTCTCGGTCTGTCTCTCCCACTCCTCTCCATCTCTCCTCTTCTCACTGTCTCCCTCTCATCCTCTATCTCCTCTCACTCTCTCTCCATCTCTTCTCACTCTGCCCCTCCCTCTCTTCTCCCACTGTCTCACTCCTCTCCCCTCTACTCTCATTGTCTCCCTTTTTTCCCATTCTGCTCTCGCCCTCTCTTCTCACTGTCTCCCTCCTCACTCTCTTCTCTCTCCTTTAACTCTGTCTCCTCTTCCTCTCTTCTCACTCTGTCCCTCCCTCTCTTCTCACTCTCTCTCTGCCTCTCTTCTCCCACTATCTCACTCCTCTCCCCTCTACTCTCACTTCTCTCTTTTTTTCTCATTCTGCTCTCTCCATCTCTTCCCGGTCTATTTTCACACTCTCAGTCTTGCTCATCTCACTCTTCTCTCTCCTTTTACTCTGTCTCTTCCTCACTTTTCTCTTTCCGTCTCTCCTTTTTTTTCTCATTCTGCTCTCTCCCTCTCTTCCCTGTCTCTTTTCTCACTCTGCTCTCTCCTTTCACTTCTGTGTCTCCCCACTGTCCCTTCTCTCTCTCCCTCCTGCCACTGTTTCTTTCCTCTTCCTTCTACTCTCTGTCTCTCTCCTATCACTTCTGTATCTCTACTCTATGACTCCCTTTCTTCTCTCTCTCTCTCTCCTCTCACTTCTCCTTTCACTCTGTATCTCCCTCTTTCTCTCATTCTGCTCTCTCCCTCTCTTCTCTGTCTCTCCCCTTCTCACTTTCCCTCTCATCTCACTCTGTCTCACCCTATCCTCTCACTCTGTCTATCCCTCTCATCTCACTCCGTCTCCCTCCTCTCTCTCGTCTCTTTTCTCACTCAGTCTCGCTCATCTCCCTCTCTTCTCTTTCCTTACACTCTGTTTCCCTCTCTTCCTCTATCTCTCCTCTCACTGTCCCTCTCTTCTCTCATTCTGCTCTCTCCATCTCTTCTCACTCTGTCCCTCCCTTCTACTCTCACTGTCTCTCTCCCTCACTTCTCTCTCTGTCTCCCTTTTTTTCTCTCATTCTGCTCTCTCCCTCTCTTCCCTGTCTCTTTTCTCACTCTTGCTCATCTCACTCTCTTCTTCCATTCTCTCTCTCCTCTCCTCCCACTCTTTCTCTGCTCTCACTTGCTCCTTTCACTGTCTCTCCATCTCTTCTCTCTGCCTGTATATCTCCCCTCACTGTCTGTCTCTCTCTCCCTCTCCTCTCACTCTGTACCTTTTTTCTCATTCTGCTCTCTCCCTCCTCTCCTCCCACTCTTTCTCTTGTCACTGCTCTCACCTCTCTCCTTTCACTGTCTCTCCCACTCATCTACTTTCAGTCTCTCCCTCTCATCTCTTTTCTCTGCCTCACTCATCTCCCTCTCTTCTCTCTCCTTTCACTCTGTCCCTCCCTCTCCCTCTATATGTCCTCTCACTTCTCTCCTGCTCTCTCCATCTCTTCTCACTATGTCCCTCCCTCTCTTCTCACTTTCTCTCCCTCTCTTCCCACTGTCTCTCCCTCTCTTCTCCCATTCACTCCTCTCCCCTCTACTCTCACTGTCTCTTCCTTTTTTTTATCCTTCTGCTCTCTCCCTCTCTTATCTGTCTCTTGTCTCACTCATCTCACTCTCTTCTCTCCTTTCACTGTCTCTACCTCTCCTCTCCTCCCACTCTTTCTCTTGCCTCTGCTCTCACTCATCTCTCCTTTCACTGTCTCTCCCACTCCTCTACTCTCACTGTCTTCTCTCTCTGCCTGTCATCCTCTATATCTCCCCCTCTCACTGTCTCTCCCTTTTTCTCTCATTCTGCTCTCTCCCTCTCTCTTCTCTGTCTCTTTTCTCACTCTCTTCTGTCTCTCTACTCTCACTGTCTCTCCTCTTCTCACTCCCTCTCATCCTCTATATCTCCCCTCAGTCCGTCTCTCTCCCTTTTCTCTCTTCCTCTATCTCTCCTCTTTTGACTCTGTCTCCCTCACTTCTCTCTCTGTCTCTCCCTTTTTTCTCTCATTCTGCTCTCTCCCCATTTTTTCTCTCTCTCTCCCTCTCTGTCCCTCCCTCTCTTCTCGCTGTCTCACCCACTCCTCTTCTCACTGTCTCCCTCTCATCCTCTATATCTCCTCTCACTCCCTATCCATCTCTTCTCGCTGCTCTCTCCATCTCTTCTCCCAGTCTCACGTCTCTCCCACTCCTCTCTCCTCTTCTCACTGTCTCTCCCTCCTCTCTCTCATCTCTTTTCTCACTCTCAGTTTCATTCATCTCCCTCTCTTCTCTCTCCTTTCACTGTCTTCTCTTCCTCTATCTCTCCTCTCACTCTGTCTCTCCCTCTCTTCTCTCATTCTGCTCTCTCCATCTCTTCTCACTCAGTCCCTCCCTCTCTTCTCCCACTGTCTCACTCCTCTCCCCTCTACTCTCACTGTCTCTCCCTCACTTCTCTCTTTCTGTCTCTCACCTTTTCTCATTCTGCTCTCTCCCTCTCTTCCCTGTCTCTTTTCTCACTCTCAGTCTTGCTCATTTAACTCTTTTCTCTCCCACTGTCTCTTCTCTCTCTCATCATTTATATCTCCTCTCACTCTGTCTCTCCCTTCTCACTCATCTCCGTCTCTTCTCTCTCCTTTCACTGTCTCACTCTATCTCTCTTCTCTCATTCTGCCCTCCCTCTCCTCTCCCCTCTACTCCATCTCTCTGTCACTCCCTTTTTTTCTTCTCATGCTGTCTCTTCTCTCTCCTATTCTCACTGTCCCCCCTCTCTCTCCTTTCACTCTGTCTCTCCCTCCCTGCTCACACTACTCTCCTCTCACTTTCTCTATATCTCTCCTCACTGTCTCTCTCTCCCTCTCTTTCCTGACTCAGTCTCGCTCATCTCACTCTGTCTCTACCTCTCCTCCTCCCAATCTTCCTCTTGTCTCTGCTCTCACTCTCTTTTCACTCTGTCTCTCTCTCTCTCTTTCCGGTTGCCGGCTTCTAATGACATCCCTGGTATTACGATGCATATCACGATACGTTTTATAGGAAACTATTCCTTCACTCGACATGGGCGCTGCCATGTTGCTTTTTTATGAGGTTGCTTACGTAGTAGCGGAAAGTATAAATATTTGATATTTGATTAAATAATTTTAAAAGCGAAAATTAATCGATTCACTTTTCTCAAAATATTAATTAAATGAACACCAAAAGAAAAAAACGGAAGTTCAACACTATTTTTTATTAAAAAAATGAGCATCATATTGTTTGTATCGTAAGCGGCCTCCATGTATCGTGAACCGAAACTTCCCCAAAATAATCACAATTTTTGTATATACGGTGAATCGTTTCCTCCTTAATTGACTGCATTCACCTGATCTGTTAAATGTTATGAAAAAACTGCTGATTAATTCCACTAAATTTACATGTAAACACATTGAGTGAACACTTTTGTCTTCCAATTTGAATGTTGATTGATCAGTTATAGAAAACAGCTCCTAAATTAGTGAGCCCGTTAAGTTAAGGGAGAATTTAACATGTATGTCAGCTAAATATTAAAGTGGTATTCACAAACTTCTCTGTAAACGTCAAATAAGAGAGAGGTAGAATGAGGCACATTAGGGCTATCAAATTATAAATTTCCTTGGTAAAGTATTAAATTTTAATAATTTTCTGCTGAAATTCAGTGTGACTGCCACAGATAGCGTGTGACTCGCAAATATTAATAATTTCCCGTGAACTTTAATACTTAGTGAGCCAAGATTTGATCGATAATCTTCATATTTATCTTATCTTGTCAATCTTATATGATTATTGATTTTGTACGGTTGCGTACGTATACTGCGTACATATACGTGATCGAGTTGAGAAAACAGTGATGTTTGTTTTCATTTAGTTATCAATTTGTATTGTATCGATTGTATTCACCGCTGACAGAAAATAAAAAATGAATACACATTTCCTCAAGGTCCAGTTTTAAAAGTTTAATTCTGTTTTAATGCATATATGCAATTAAGTAATAGTATTCACACCATCAGTGTCAAAAAATAAAAACGGAATACACATTTCGCAAAGAGAGAGTTAAACAAATTTAAGTCAGTTTTCATGAATATATACAATCAAGTGTATGTATATTGTAGTAACTTTTAATGATGAATGTTGCATTAAAAATCCCTTCTTCCTTGTTAAAATGACCATTGTTTTTTTGTAGACTATTACACCATATTTTTCCCCCATCTGTTTGTGCACTGCACAATAAGTACAAAACATTGTAGACTGACCCAACCATGAGAGCTATATATAGCACATAGGTAAATTATTGTAGCTTATATGTATATATACAACCATGATCTGATTTTTACTCTTTTTGCTTAAGAATAATTGTCTTTAGTGCTTTGCAGGAAACTGCATGTATTTCTTTTATTTTACAAACATTTCAAGAAGAGGTATCAACATATAAAATTGTTTGTTTTGTGTTATTTATTTTACTTTCCATTACATGTAAGTTATTTTTATTATTTTCTGTTAAGTTTTTATCATTTATTTTTTATTTCTTTTTCATTAAACTTTATTATTATTTATTATTATTGCTGTATTCATTTTTTAATAACTGTTTTCACTAACAAAACAATTTCTTTTATAAGTTAATTGTTCACCCTTTAATCATTTATATTTCTTCTGTTTTTTAATGATCAAATTATTTTATTCAAAAATATGTGATTGATAGGTGTACAGGAAATGACCACTGGGGGTTCTGACATTTTATGGCCTTGTGTATAATTAAATTAACTTGCTGTTACCCACTGTAAGAAAGATGAAATACTTTCATTTGACTAAGCAGTTTCAGAGAAGAAAATATTTAGAAATCGACCAATCTAAAAAAGAATTGCCAATGGCAGACATGTCTGTTAACGGATCAGGACGAAATGACAATTCTTTATAGAGGACCTTCCATAGATGCTTCCTACCAAGTTTCGGTTCATTTGGTCAAGCGGTTTCAGAGAAGCAAATTTTTTTAAATCGGCCAATCAGAAACAAGAATTGCCTGTGGCAGCCATGTTTGTTAATGGATCGGAACAAAATGTGCAATCTTTAGAGAGGACCTTCCATAGATGCTTCTCACCAAGCTACGATTCATTTGGCTATGCAGTTTCAGAGAAGAATTTTTAGAAATCAACCAATCAGAAACAAGAATAGCCTGTGGCGGCCATGTTTGTTATCGGATCGGAATGAGCAGTCTTTATAGAAGAATTTCCATAGATGCTTCCTACCAAATTTCGATTTATTTGGCCAAGCGGTTTCAGAGAAGGTTTTTTTTTCAGAAATCAATCAATCAGAAACAAGAATTGCCTGTGGCGGCCATGTTTGTCAACGGATCAGGACGAAGTGTGCAATCTTGATAGAGAACCTTCCATAAATGCTTCCTATCAACTTACGGTTCATTTGGCTCAGTGGTTTCAGAGAAGATTTTTTAGAAATCAAACAATCAGAAACAAGAATTGCCTGTGGCGGCCATGTTTGGTAATGTTTCGGGACGAAATGAGCATTCTTTATAGAGGACCTTCCATAGATGCTTACCAAGTTTAGGTTCATTTGGCCAAGCAGTTTCAGAGGAGAAGATTTTTTTTTAATTGGCCTATCAGAAATAAGAATTGACTGTGGCAGCCAAGTTTCTTAGGGCTGTTCCATTTAAGTCTACCTGGGAGGGGAGGATTGCCATTATTTTTATTTTCTGTTGGTTGTGGGGTTGAAACAATATTTTTTCCTGTTGGGTGAGGGGGTCTCTTGAAATAAATTCTGTTGGGGGGGGGGATCCAATGACTAGAAAATTCAGTGGATTTGGGGGAGGGGGTGTATTTATCCTGACTTCCCTTTGCTTTAAACTCGTTGGCTTTTCACAGAAATAAAAAGATATATCCGTTTTGTGGTCTTAAGAGATCGCACCATTTTGCCAGAATTTGCTCCAAAACAGTAGTGAGTTATCTTGTCGGAAGTGGTGTTTTCTACCCTTAAAGATGGCAAGCTTCGTTTCTGCTGCCATGTGGGTGGAAAAAATAGGTCTTCAGTCATTATCACCTATATTTGAAATTAAAAGTATAGCTAGCTATAGTAAAATGCAAGAGGCACATTTATATGCAAAGTTTAAGGGAGAGATTTACACGCCGTATATTGGTATATCATTAGT
>MJUT01064705.1:500138-527494 GCA_002080005.1 Gigantidas platifrons
GCTAGTATTTGAATGAATGCTGAATATTATTGTAATTTTCAATCAAACTTCAAGGTAGGATCCCGTGCGTCATGCTTCCTGGTCATAGGTAAAGATACGTCTCGATAGGTAGCTTAGGTCGAGTTACGTAATTTAATTGGATATCTCTAATAGTGTTTACAAAGAATAAACGTTTATTTCCTTTCAATTTTTGTCTTACTTTACAGAATTCTTCTTTTTTCATTTAATATTGTTTTCCAACTTTATAGATTTCGTTGTTTCTTTTCATTATATTTCGTTTTCTTACTTTACAGATTTCGTCGTTTCTTTTCATTATATTTTCGTTTTCTTACTTTACAGATTTCGTCGTTTCTTTTCATTATATTTTGTTTTCTTACTTTACAGATTTCGTTGGATTTCGTGTTCTTACTTTACAGATTTCGTTTCATTTCGTTGGATTTCGTTTTCTTACTTTACAGATTTCGTTGGATTTTGTTTTCGTTGCGTTTCGTTTCGTTTCTTTTCGTTTCTCAGTTTACCATCACCCAGCGAGTACAAATGAATTTTATATTTAACGATAATGTACGTATTTTGTGTTTATCCTGCAATGTCAAAAAAGTCGGAAAACTTGTTAGATTTTAACAAAAAGGACAGAAACAAGCGTCATTCCTCGCCTTTAATAAATGTTGTCAAGGGTGTCTTCTTCGTAGTCCGCGTTACATTAGTACTGGTTTCTTACTTGTCTGCGCCCTCCGCTCTATACATTGCTACAGGATACCAGGAAAGTTTATTCGTAGGCTGAAAAGTTTATTCGTATAATACGAATAAAGCACAAATTTATTCGTATAGCATATTTGTACAGCAAATGTACTGATTGCAGGATAAAATAAGTTATTAGAAGTTAAAAGTGTAAACTTTGAAAAAAAATGATGGACAAATGAAATGTACAACAAAGTGACAAATTTTCATAGCAAATATTTGGTTTATGAATTTATATTTAGTTTACGTTGTGTTTTATAGCTTAGTGCTATACATATTTTAAATAAATGATGATCATGTAATTGGCTTAGTTACGTTTTCTAGCAAAAATACGAATTTTTAGATGATCATTCAAGCGTTACGATTTTCCGTCAAAAAACAGCTTTATAGCAACAGGATATACTGAAAGCAAATATAACAGAGTAAGAGTGCAAACTTGTTATCACTAAACAATTTTGATATTACAAAACGTTTTTTCTATAAATACTGTATACAGCAATGGTTCCTTAAGAAATAAACAAAAATGAAAAAATGTTTTTAAGTTTTCCGTCAAAAAAGTAACATGCGTTGGATGCAGCCAATGAATTATAATGTTTGGTTATTATTGAAATTTCCATCGTGAAGTTTAATGACCTGATTGATACCGTGTCCGGTTTTGGTATTATATTATGCAAGATACAATTGTTGCCTGAGGGCAAGTGTGGACACAGAAATGTGCTGTCCAAATAAAAGGCAAGTGTGGATGTCAATATTTCATATTATTTAACTTAAAAAAAAAAATCATGGACACAGGGGTCCTGGATTTTTTTAAATAAAAAACTAATCCTGGATTATTATTTTTGCTTTAAGTCCGGTCCTGTGTTTTTATTTCAAATTTTCATCATAGCCCCCCCCCCCTCCCCCAGGGATATAAAATTGTATCATTAATAATAAATTGATAAATAATAAATTCAGATTTTCTATTTAAAATAAATCTCATTTACAAAACCACTGATATTTGTTCAATTTTTAACGCTGATTTAAGCTTTAGTCGCAACAAATTTTTATTTTCCTCTTTAAACTGTCGAAACATAACATTTATTTAACTGTAAAATTCACAAATACAATTCACCCCGCCCCTTTTTTTCCCTTTTTTTTTGGTTTAAATCAATGATCACCAATATTCCAGAATCAAACAAATGAATAAATATAACATAGATTTCTTTTACATGCATTTTACATTGTCAAGATTCTATATTATACACCTATTTACTGGCTATGAGGACAATAGCAAGTGTATTGTCCCCCGAGACACCAACTATTTCCCGACGCGAAGCGGAGTGAAATAGTTGGTGTCGAGGTGACAATAAACTTGCTATTGTCCGAATAGCCAGTAAATAAGTGTTTTATTATACCAAAGGCAATCTAGGAAATCTGAGAAAATATGGCTATTAAAAAGACACAAATAGAAGTTCTTAATAGTAATATTAAGAAAATATATCAACAATAAACATGTTTTTTAAATTGCCAGTAGATAGTTCAGCGGCAGTAAATAATCTTGAAAACAATTGACCGGTCAATAGTCTCAGTGTTAAAAATGTGAAACAATAGCATTTTTATTTCTTTAAAAAAGCTTTAAGAAAGTATATACTGAGGTATAATAATTATAAACTATTGACATGAGTAACCTTGCTAAACCATGCGGAGTCAGTGTGTTTTAAATCGGTCATCCAATCAGGACGCTCATTATTGTCCAAGATAAAAATACATCGCTAAAATTACCTGTGGGTGTTTCTCCACTTCAACTCGTAAATTTACATAGAAATCGGAGATATTTCGTCATAAAACTTCACACATGGTAATAAATGAAATTCACCCCGCCCCTTTTTTTTCTTCCTTTTTTCTTGTTTAAATCAATGATCACCAATATTCCAGAATAAAACAAATGAATAAATATACCATAGATTTCTTTTACATGCATTTTACATTGTCAAGATTCTATATTATACACATATTTACTGTCTATCATATTTCTTGAAGACAAACATAAAATTTTGCATTTGTCAATATTTTATGAGTATCGACAGTTTTTTCAACACCGTAACTGTTCACGTGACTACACATGCTACTCACAGTGACCCGTGACCCACACTAGCAGGTCTGACCAGTATTTTGTAAATATGGTATATAATTATTGACAAGATGATACAAGCAGGCCGTCAAACATTATATAGCCTATTTGGAGCTGGGCTATATGGGCGTAATGGCTTAAACCCAAAGATTGCCAAACACATCTGGTCAACTCATGTCATCTCTAGACTTATTTACGGATTGGAAATTCAACAGGTAACAGACACTCAGATTCAGAAATTAAACCAATTTCAAATTAAGTCACTCAAACAGCTACAATGATTGCCAAGCAGATGTTCAAATGCTGCGGTTTATCTACTGATTGGTGCAGAACCAATACAAGCCACTATAGATAAACGTATGCTGTCCATATTCGGACAAATTATCAGAGATCAAAACTCCATGGAAAACAAAATAGCCTATAGACAAATTGCCATTTATGATCTGAACAGCAAAAGCTGGTTCTCAAAGCTCAAAATGGTACTCATGAAATATGGTTTACCAGAAGCGTTCCATCTTCTTCAGAATCCTCAAAAAAAAAAAAAAAAAACTGGAATGGAAAAGTATGGCCGACAAGAAAGTGAATCAATTCTGGATAGACTCTCTGGTAGAGGATAACAATTCCAAAAGCTCATTAAATCTCATGGCTGTAAACACATGCAAAATAGGGCAGTGCCACCCAGTATGGAAAACAGTAAGACCAAATCTAATAGATGTAGAAAAGGCTGCAATCAAAGCAAGAATATTAACCGGCACCTATACATTACAATCCAATAGAGCAAGATTTAACCAGCATGGTATAGACCCAACATGCCTACTCTGCAAAGAAGGTCCAGAGAATCGACAACATTTTATATTAACTTGTAAATCAACGGAACCGGCCATGAAGAAATTCTGGACAAAAATTATAGAAACTGTTCAATCCTCAAAATTAGATGTTGATGTCAGCAATTTGTCCATACTCCTCCAATTGGTGGTGGACTGCAATGGAATCATTAGTGTCAACCCACAGTATGACGTCCTCCGTAAAGATATAGACATTTTCAGTCGAGAATTGGTATACAGTGTTCATATATGCCATTCAAGGCTGTTATGGGCAATGCACAAAGCCAGAAGTGGCTAGAGTAATTGTTTAATTTTCCTTTTCTACCTTTTAAATCAATTTCCTGTAAATACGTAAGGAAACCATAAAATACCTCGATTACTAATTGAGGGGAAACCGAAACATATAGGTGGGAATTCCAAGAAGAAGAAGAAGAAGAAGAAGAAGGGTTTTCATTGTAAATGATAACGTTGGTTACAAATATATGCTCCTAATCCATTTACTTTCCCGTGTTTAGATGTGGTATGCATCGTGTAATGTTTGTTTAAATGAGAGTGCAAACATCATGTTAAACCCGGGAAGTTTGGACAGGGACACGAGGAAAACGCATGGTTTCGTAATTGACATGGGTAACGAGTGTTGTCATTGATATATATAAACTTTATTAACTTTCGCCTGGGTAAAATGGATGTTTGATACGGTAAATTGAAAGTTGCACAGATCGACAATGATACACGTATATGCTTGAAAAAAAAAAGGAAAAATAATTTTTACAGGGATGTGTGTTTACACTTGACATGAATTATTTGGTGATGGTTGACAACAAGGTGATGGATAGAAAATGTCAAGCACACAATTGTTACTATGCAACATATTTTCATTAAGGGAAAGGAATTCACTAATGTTGTTATAACTTGTATCCAATCCCATTTGCAACTTTTATACAAATAAAATATGTTTAAACTAAACTAAGATGTTTTCATTAATCACCAAGCAAGTTGTCAAGCACACAGTTGTTACTATGCAACATATTTTCATTAATTACCAAGAAAGATGCTTTCATTAATCACCAAGCAAGATGTAGTTTAAAACATTATAATAGGTTTTGATTACATTTGATCATGCACAACATTACATGGTCTTATAAAATATAAATTGTACACAAACAAATTGCCCTAAATAAATAACTATGTTATTATGGACGTTTTGTTTTTTTCTGTTCTCGCCATGCAGCAAAATTGTGTCATACATCACAACAGTTTGATTTTGGACTGATACATTTATATAATTAAAAAATTGCTGTTTTTTTAATCTGCTATTTGATTATGAAAAAAAAAAAATTGTACAATTATATTACAAATATGAAATTATTTTATAAGATCTTGAATGGTGTAACATTGTTATTCGTGAAATCCATTACTTGAAGTCAACATGTCAAGCACGTTAGTGTTGTCATATTTACCCGAAAATATCATTATTTCTGTACGCATGTTCCCTTATCTAAAGTAACCCACATGTAAATATACCGTTTGAAGGTTATAATGCACAACAATTTTCAACAACAACAAAAAAGAAAACAACAGTTGTGATTTTTGACCCCTCGTTCCAGATATTTCCAATTCGTTTGTTTTTTATTTGATCTGTACTGACTAATAATGTCAGTGTTAAACCAAGGACAGTTTTTATATTTTATACATATCACGATATTTCATTTTATTGATTGGTTTTGTGACATTGCTTTACTCTTTTTCAGGTCATTGATATTGTTGATGGGGACTACGCCCTCAAATATATGCAGAAGTCCAAAGATGGGTTTAAATGGCCAGTTAAAGAAGATATTTCACTGGAACCTCCGGGTCATATTATTAAAGGACTCTTATATCCAATTACCATCCAAAAAAAACAATAAAATATTATTCCAGTTTAAAATTGATCAATAAAAGGTTTCATGCAAATTACATCATCTGTTTTGCCTTTTCCTGTGTCAATGTGCTCATGTTAAATTTGCCAATTGCAGAATAACTTTGATTAAATCCATGTTAGCCATATCAACACTCTGTATTTTTAACCGGCTTTTCCTTTGGAAATCCGGTTATTGGATTGGTGATGTACAGCGTTCGGGCGGGCGGCTGCCAAACGTGTTCGCTCTATAACTTAAGAACCATTTGGAGCTAAGCGATGATATATATATACTTGGTATAGATGTTCACTATCATGCAAAGGTGTGTCGCGTTGCATGTCCAAATCTGTAAGTCTAAGGTCAAGGTCACTTACTTCGATCAAAGTTGGGAATCCTATGATATATGTTAGATATAGACTTGAAAATTGGTATTTGCCACTTTCTGCCAAGCCTACAGCAATCGGGAATAAGAGAAGAGCAAAGTCTGGTCAACAAGGGGTCAGTATAATGTGTCTGGGTAGCGAAACGTGAACCTTGTGAGATGTGCATGTTTAAAATTTGGTTTATGTCAGTCTAGGACAAAGAAGGAATTATTATCTCCTTTATCTCTTCTTCATCGCCACTATAGACATTAAGCGAATACAATGTATGATAAATTCATTAACTGATTCATCAGGTTTTTTTTACCTTCATCACCAACGGCAAAAGCAGGTCAAGAAACTGCGCCACTACGTTGGTCCATCTGTCCATCTCTCTGCAACAATTAGAGGATACAGAGCAGTTTTCATTTCTCACTATTGAAACTTTACATGTACACTGATTGCACACACATTGAAGATGTGGGACACAGACTCAGACCCAAACCCAAAGTTTCCAATAGTCAACTTCCCTTTTCTCTGCAGCAACATCCCAGCAGCACTAGCGTATGGAGTTTACATCTGACAACTCATTCGCTATTCTAGAGCCTGTAGGCCAATACTATGACTTCCTTGATAGAGCCCGGCTGCTGACTGACAAACTGCTCAGACAGAGATATGATCCCCAGAGACTACGGTCATCGCTCCAGAAATTCTATGGTCGCCGCCGTGATTTGGTTGACCGTTACGGAATATCTGCTTTACAGATGAAACGGATATGTTCCTTCTACATTGCTAGGATATTCCCTCTTCCACCGGATAATTTAAGTCTTCTACCGGAGTTGACATGATCGGCACGGCGGGTGTCTTATAAGAAACAGGAGATGGTTACTCTACCGGTGCACCTGATCTCGCCCCAGTTTTTGCGGGGTCCATGTCTGTCATCTTTCTATAGATGTTCTTTTGGTTATTGTATCGTTCTTGTCCGTATGTGTCTTTCTTGTTCCCTTTGGACTGCTCTTTTCGTGATTGACGGTTTGATTTCTTCCTCTCTTTAGTCTTGTTCCCATTAAACAACATTTCTGGGCAAAAATTAACACTCAGTCATCTCTATATTTTCCTTTTTTTGTGCTCTAAAGTCACATAATAAACGTTATACTCAATTTGGGCCTCTTATTTGGCAAGTAAGAAATATATTTTCACACAGTATACTAGTACTAGTAGTTCATACAATAATGAAAATATTAAAAATGGTACCACACGTTGTGCTTTGACATCACATCTGTTATATTGTCAAACATAATGTTATTTACAATTTGGTATGAACTAATCCTGTCTTTGTCAACGTTTCTTCAGTTTATATTGAAAGTTTGAAAAAGACGTTTATACAGTTTTAAAAACTTCTATATTATTTTTAAATCAACAAGTCTCTAAAAAAATATACAAATGTAAGTGAAGTGTTACAAATGTATATTACACCGAAACGCACATTAAATATTTCATTTAGTCTGGAAAAGCTACATTGCCATCATTTGATAGAGATTCATTCTTTTGTTTTTAATAAATACTTAACATTGATCGGTCAAGTAACGTGCGTTATTTTTGACCTCTATCGCAAAAAAAATCATTTTAATGTCAAAAAAGGGTAAAAATTATGTTCCAGACAACGTAGATAAATTCCTTACATATTAATATTACAGGATGAAAAAAGAAAATAAAGATTTGCCTCACTTTCAAATGTGGACATAATTCACAAAATATATACACTGTACTGTGGAATATCTCATATATATATACTGAAGGGAAAAAGAAACGCAGGGTCAACATTTTAGGTGATTTAATATTATTTATTCGAATGTTTTTTTCAATATTAATCTATAAGGATAAAACACAAATTTAATCAACAAATATTACAAGAGATTCAAATTAACTTTAAATAATGGAAAGCGATGTGTATACTTCAACAGTATAAAGTGGTATGACACGATGTGTTGACGAACTTGCTATCATTATTCTGCACGTGTTATTTACTTTTTATCACTTTCTCTATGTCACATGATACCTTTCACGGTTGAGTAACTGTAGACACCGATTTTAGTGCACACTGACCAAGACACTCGTCAGCCCAGTTTTCGTAATTTTACGCCACGCAGTTTAAAAAAATAGGAGCATATTATGTTACCCTGCGTTTCTTATTCCCTTCAGTATGTATACATTGGCCGTTGTTGTGTGTCATTGTTAATAACGACTTTGTGGTTATTGTTGTTTTTTTTTGGGTGGCATTTAGTTTCGAAAATAACAAATTGATTCACCGTTCAATATCAACAAATATTTGTTACTGATATATGACATTTTATGTATATAAATTAAACTTTAGGCCTATATATCAAAAAATCAAATCAAATTTGTCATCTTTTATCAAGCCGCATCATCGTCGTACTTCGTGTATACTTCCGGTGTGAATTGTCAAGTTGCTGGTTAACCCGAATATTGGTTGTGACAATCTTTAATTCCAGCATTTTGATAGTCGTGATGCACAATCTCAGTAAGCTATTCGCTCTCAAGTCAATTTAATGGATAAATGTAGTCAAAGTAAGAACTAGAAAACTTAAATATGTCGCATAAAATAAAACCGGATCTACCGTGTCAATACACGTGAACCAGTACTGCAGTAGTAGCCGAGTAGGTCATATTGCATCACAGAAAAATGAAATTATTCCCAATGGGACGTCTCGCATTGTTAGCCAAATCTCTACAAACTGAGCTGCAGGATATCTGTACTATTTCTTTTCAAGCTGATGACTTAATTTCTTCTTCTTCCAATAAAGTGCAGGTCTCTGGGTAGTCCGAGATTCCTCTGCCGTTCGACGACTATTTAGAACTTGCTGTTGTCGTTGAACGTCAGGGCGCTTGCCATAAACAAAACAGCGGATTTTCTTCACACACTCGAGAGAGGTACATTTCCACGTTTTGTGACTATCAGATTTTTATTTTCTATTCAAAACCCTTATATAAATCGCTTCACCAATCATTTTTCTATTAATTCATAACCATCTTACCCTCAGAAATTGGTGTTGCACTCCATTACAGCACAATTTCCCCCAGACCATATGATTTCGTCATTTTGAACACTGACATTTTGAAATATTTGTCACGTGACTTCGAGAGAACTACTATTACCGCAATGTATCATGGGAGATGATTTGCATATATGATCTGACCTTGTCCAAAATAGGGGGAAACGTAAGACATGCTCTTTCCGAAGCCCGTGGATAACACTGCCAAATGAATCTTTTCTATCCAACATATTTTGTATTATTTCCTTCTGCCCTGATTCGAGCTGTAGATGGAACTGTTTGTCCTGCAGAATACGCTTTATATCGTCTTGTATGTTTGTTTACGTATGCTAATTTGGCGCACTGCATTTAGTATCTCTAATCATGCAATGCATTGCTGTCACCTTTCAGTTAGTATCGCGAGATCACGTTAATAAAATGGCAGTGAAATGACCAAATCATCGGGTGTAAGGAAAAAACGTGCTGTAATCGAGTGTAACACCACTCTCTGAGGGTAAGATGGTTATGAATGAATAGAAAAATGATTGGTGAAGCGATATATATTAGGGTTTTGGATAGAAACTAAAATCTGATAGCCACAAAACGTGGAAATGTGCTACAGTTGAGATGCGGAAGAAAATCCACTGTTTTGCTTATGGCAAGTGCTCTGATGTTCAACGACAACAGCAAGTTCTAAATAGTCGTCGAACGGCAGAGGAATCTCGGACTAGTCTCTGGGTAGTCCGAGATTCCTCTGCCGTTCGAAAATTTCTTCTTCTTCCAATAAAGTGCAGGTCTTTGGGTAGTCCGAGATTCCTCTGCCGTTCGACTACTTTTTTTACAACTTGCTGTAGTCGTGGAATGTCCGAGAGCTCTCCATAAGCAAAACAGCGGATTTTCCAGTGCATCTCATCGTCGACACATTTCCATGTTTTGTGGCTATCAGATTTTATTTTCTATCCGAAACCCTAATATAAATCGCTTCACCAATCATTTTTCTATTCATTCATAACCATCTTACCCTTAGATACGATAACGTAACCCTCATTTCGCTTGTGCTCCATTTAGGGTTACGAATCGATCTCATTCAACGTATGGGAGCAAATTAAAAATTTCGTCCCGGGAATATTTCAACTTTCTTTTTGCATATCTGCTCATAACTTATTATTCCCAACAAGTAATGGTGATATGAAATAAGTGTTACAATACCTGTTTCTATCTTCAAGACCGGTTTCGTATTTGAAAATTGTTACTTGTCCGCCATAACACCTTACGTAGACTCTCTTGATGGGCGGATCCTATTCATATATGGATCTCAATGCCAAATATGGAAAACGTTTACTACGAATCGATCCAAATAAAGATATCTCCAAAACGAGGCAAGTGCACGTGAAATAGCAACTTGTAAACAAAATGTCGGACAGAAAGAAGATTTCATGCATTCAAATTTTCAGATGGATATAAGTCTACCATGGATTGATGCAGCGTTTACTTAACACCTCAAGGTTTACCTAAATATATTTATCTTTCAATCCCGTTAATTTTTCCTACCACTTACAACGGAATTAGGACAAAAAATCACCCGGTGTGAATCACTCCGGGCACTGCTCCTATACGTTGAATGAGATCGATTCGTAACCCTAAATGAAGCACAAGCAGAATGAGGGTTATGTTATCGTATCTATCTTACCCTCAGAAAGTAGTGTTGCACTCCATTACAGCACGATTTCCCCTTAGACACTATGATTTGTTCATTTCACTGCCATTATGGAACATGATCTCGCGATACTAACTGATAGATGACAGCAACACATTACATGATGGGAGCTACTAAATACATCGTGCCAAATATTTGCATACGTAAACAACATACATTTTGTACAAGACGATATAAAGCGTATTCTGCAGGACAAACAGTTCCATCTACAGCTCAAATCAGAGCAGAAGGAAATAATACAAAATATGTTGGATAGAAAAGATTCATTTGGCAGTGTTATCCACGGGCTTCAGAAAGAGCATGTGTTACGTACCCTGTATTTTGGACAAGGTCAGATCGTTTTTTTCTCGAAGTCACGTGACAAATATTCCAAAATGGCAGCGTTCAAAATGACGAAATCATAGGGTCTAAGAAATCGTGCTGTAATGGAGTGTAACACCACTTTCTGAGGGTAAGATGGTTATGAATGAATAGAAAAATGATTGGTGAAGCGATTTATATTAGGGTTTCGGATAGAAAATAAAATCTGATAGCCACAAAACGTGGAAATGTGCCGATGATGAGATGCGCTGGAAAATCCGCTGTTTAGCTTATGGCAAGCTCTCTGACATTCCACGACTACAGCAAGTTGTAAAATAAGTTGTCGAAAGGCAGAGGAATCTCGGACTAGTCTCTGGGTAGAGAATTATCGCACTTCTTGCAACAACCAGTCTTGTTTATTTGATTACATGATCCAAACCAGGTTGTGACATTCAGTATGTTGGAAAAACAGGTACAAAAATGTACACAGGAACATCTTTACTGGTTTCAGAGATCTAAATAAAAAATTTTGATACATCATTTACCAACATTTAAGAGAACATGACATCAAATATTTAAAAATGCAACCCTTCAAAACAGTAGGGAAAAAAACATCTGCCCAATCAAAGAGACAATTTGTTAAAGCAATACTTAGCATGCAAGGAATGCAAGCTCTCTTCAATTAAAAATTACAAACAGCATAAAATAATCCTCTTCGAATTAATGACAACATCATGATATGTACAAAGGAAACATCTCACAAAATACATCTACATTGTATCGTTATTATAGATATTGCTATAACGCAGTCTGCACCAAAAACCTTTTTAGCCACAAGTCCTTCGGGCTAGTGAAGCACTACGTTTTACTAGTCCGAACATAATTTTACTAGTCCAAAAATCGCTTTTGTTCAATAACATCATCGGCAGTACGTTTCTTCTTAACAACCTTGCCAGGCTTGGCCCCTTCAGTCCACCGAAGCATTGTTACTACAATAAATCTTAAGACCAGAAAGACCGAAGTACACCGCCACGTGCAGAATGGGAGATAAAGAACAAAAAATAAAAAAAGCACTTTCGTTTGAAAAAAAATAACTGAATCTCTTAAGATACCCTCATTAGTAAAGTTTAATAGTTCTTTTACTATCTATCAATGGTACCACCACAATTTTGACTATGTTGGCAATATTAATACATGTCCGTGTTGAAACATATTGCTTTGGTAATAAGACAGATCAGAATACCGGAACAACGTGGTTTCAGACTAGTTACCACAACATTAAACTACTAAAGGCTAGCAGTTTATTCGTATTTGTTTACAAATAAAATCTGTATGATAGACGTTTATTACATTTGTACCTTTTTCGAAATTTTATCTTTTTTATGTAAAAATCATAGAGAACAAGGTAGGGGAGTAAAATGTTTTACTAGTCTGATCGGGCTAGTGGTAAGGGAAAATTACTAGTCCGAATATCAATTTACTAGTCTGGGGCATCGGACTAGTTGCTAACGTCGCAGACTGTAACGAAACTGCATACGTAGATCTCATGAAAAGGACCAGGTCTAAAAGGTTTCAAATTTCGCACATTGGAAGGTACAATGTAGGTATACATAATTTTTTTTCACATTTTGATTGTTGTTTTTTCTTTGAATTTATTATTCCAGCAGATTTCTTGTATCAGTTATAGTTGTTGAGTTAAACTTGATTGCAGTAGAATTGGTAGAGGAAGAAGCCCCTGTCAACTTACTGCGGTCGTATCATTCTACACCCAGACCATGGTCGTTTATTTTTTTTTATTTGTGATCACGTTTTCTTCCAGGTAATATTTGAAGAGCAATGATGTCTATTTTAAGTACAGAGACGGCGAGTCATATGACTGTGTCTGATGTAGTAGAAGCCACTAGAACTAATATTGATACAGGACTAAACCAATCTGAAGTTACCCAAAGAAGAAGTTACCATGGATTCAATGAGTTTGAAATCTCTAAAGAAGAACCATTATGGAAAAAATATTTAGGAGAGGTATGTGTTAAGAATAAAATTTATTACTGTTTTTCAGGGCAGCAAAATCATTTTCCACTGATACATATATTTTTAGCTCTTGGCATTTTCATGATAAAAGTGTGTCAAAATGATTTGTTTAAGACAGAGTTTAATATGGTTTTTAGCTTACCTCGCCAAAGGCTAAGTGAGCTTTTAGGATTACATGGCATCCGGTTGTCGTGTTAGTTGTACGTCATTCATCTTCGTTAATTTTTTCACATTTCAATTTTTTTCTGTAAATCTGCTCAACCAAATAGAAACACTTTAGAGGGATAGTCATTGGGAACAGGAACATCAGATTTGTACAAATGAACAATAATTACCGTATAAGTGGTTTTTTTCGCGGGTACCTAATTTTCGCTTTATTCGCGATAGTCATCGATCGGCGAAAAAAAGAATCGGCGTAAATTTCCACCCTTTAGTACATAAGTTTTTTTTCCTTTCTTATATAATGGTATAAGATCTATCGTAGTATGACTGTGTGAATATTTAACAATTATAATATTATGGTACCTGTCATATTCTTAAAGTTGTTGAAATGACGCTTTTAAAATATCCAACATGGGGGAATCCTTCCCGAAAGCAATGCATATGTTGACAATGGTCGCCCAAGTCGCCTGGTTTGGTGATCCCTGAGCACAAAAATCATAATATTGAATCAATAAAATTTAACACATAAACTTAGAAAGTGATTAATTAATATTATTGATAATTTTTTTCAGTTTAACAACCCATTGATCCTGTTGTTATTAGCATCAGCATTAATAAGTCTAATTATGAAACAATTTGATGATGCTGTCAGTATAACTGTGGTAAGTATGTTACTCAAATATCAGTACTGAAAGTTGATTTGATTTGATTTATTGTGTTTAATGCCACTTTCAGCTATATCATGGGGACCAGTTTTAGTGGTGGAATAAGCCAGAGTACCCAGAGAGAACCACTGACCAGGGGCAACTGGTAAACTTTATCACTTGCTGCTGTGAGTCGAGTGCACCCTTTTGTAATTTACAAAGCTGGGTATGAACCCACACCGTATTGTTGATCGACATGTATGAGTTGTTAGGAAATCCAACTACCTAATTCATTGAGCCAGGGTTACCGGACGCTACTAAAGTTTATGGCACTTTTTCACTGCACAACCATGTGTCTGGAATCATGTGCAGGGCTCACCACACATTGTAAAAACAGGGCGACTTGACTTTTCTCTCAGACTTAAGGATGAAGTGAGGGAAAATCTGGGAGACTTCCGAAAATCGATCAAATTTTAACGTTTCTTTCCCCTTTACCGCATGTGTCCCTACCTTTCACAAAACGAACGTGATGCACAATGATATTAAAAAGGATGCAATTAACGAGTTTGGAAAACAATGTTGAACATCAAACCCTGTATGGGTCATATTTCAGGAACATGGGAGCTTCTTTTACGTGAATATTGAAGAAAAAGTATGATTATTGGTGAACAAAATACTGACTTGAAAAGACTGACTTAAACTTCGCTTTTTGACAGAAATTGGGTGATTTCATTGAAACCGAGGCGAAAAAGTCACCCACTTCGCCTGGTTTGGTGAGCCCTGATGTGCACTATGCATAGTATATTGTTGTGTACAGTTTTTCCTCTTTCATTATTTTTTCCAGCATAAGACAAGACTTAATATAATATGAATACATCATATGTGGAGAAATTCAGTACATTGTATTGGGACAAATGGAGAGGTTGTCAATAAAAAAAAAATTCTGACTTGATGCTTTAGTTCTTATTGTGAACTAATGCACATTACATTACATGTACATCAGTGAAATAAAACTAAAAAAAAATCTGATGAAAAGGTGAAAAAACTGGTTAATCATTCTTACATTGTAAGTCGAAGATATGAATATTTATTTTAAAATTTTTAACCATATTTTACAACTGTTATATATTTAGACAATATAGGTATGGTGTCTTTTTATATGAGATTTATTTGGATGAGGCTAAGAAACAGGGGTACTGCGAGGGTCATGCCGAGCATGGGCCCCATTTAAAAAATGCTTTATACAGGACATTGTCCAGTATAAAGCAAAAGTTTATACGACCCCCTTTATCAATGCTGTAAAGTTACCAATTGCAGTATAAAAGGTTATTACTGAATACAAAAGGGGTCTTTTAAATATATACAGTCTATAAAAAGCTGCATTTGGACACTATGTTATGAATGCAACAGACATTGGACACTGATGCATCACAAAAGTATGAGAAAATGGGAACAGAATTTATCTTGCCATTGCTATTTTATGAAAATATAGACATTTTGCTTTGCAAAAACTCTCAAGGATCTTTTAATTAAAGACTTCTATTTTTTACTTGTGATGTCACACTTTATGTCCCAATACTGAATTTCTCCACATATACAATAAAACTTCACTTTGTGGACTATCTTAATTCAGGTTAACCTATAGTTTACCACTGTTGTTTTAGCCTAAATATATTAGGTCTTTCTTGGTGTCATCACCAATGGTTTCTGAAAAATTGTTGATTGAATAATACAAGCATTTTTTTTCTGCAAAAAGCTAATTTACTTGTAAGATTTTTCAGATTTTTATGGTTGATCCACAATTTCAGAAAAAAATAATTTTGACATGTCAACAAAACATTACTATAAACAAGAAGTTTGGAATAAAAAAGAGAAAATATATTAAAATAAAAATACATCTGTTTCCTCTAAACCTTGAAAAGATGTGGTAGGTAGGCTATTTTTACCTAGGTTATACATGACACGGATCTGTCTTTTATCAGTGCTTGTCCAAAAATGGCAGTAATAACTTTACAGTAGGCACTAAAAGTTAGAATCTGTCTGAAACACAACTGTTATTTCAGTGAAATTAAGTTAATGTGTTTGAGATCAAGTTTTATGGTTATTGTTCCTTATACATACAGTTTTAGAAGGTTTTGTGTGTGATAGAATTCTCAATACTTGTTCTCATTCAACTTTTATGTTGAAGATGGATTATTATTTGCTTGTTCACGTTCCTCTACACTCTTTCATGCATACTAGTTTTATTGATTTATACTACAGAAGAGAATTGTTTATTTTTTCAGGCTATCATCATAGTAGTAACTGTGGCCTTCGTACAGGTATGTACTTTATTATATTCCTAGTACATTATATGTTGCTGATGTGTCAGCTGGTCCTTCCATCTTTTTAACTCACCTGACTTGAAAGATCATGTCAGCTGTTGTCACTTTTTTGTTGTCATCTGTAAACTTTTCAAATGACTGCTAAAATTTTATGGTTACAGTATGTTATGGGTCAATCGTTGTTGGCATTGTTGTTGGCTTCTGTCCGTCTGTAGAAGCAATGGTTTCAGTGCAATAACTTTAATTCTAGTTAACCGATGATTTCCATTTTTGACATATAGGGGGGTTCTAAATTTGTACTTGTTATATTTTTCATCCAATTTTAAAGTGTGTGTGTCTTTTTTGTTTTTTTGTTTTTTTTGGCAAATTTCTAAAAGGAGTATAAGGGGCACAAATTTGGAAATTTCATATATTTAGAACGGTATTACTATATGCATAAATATTTTTAATTTTCATCCAATTTTTATGTGATTTTTTCCTTTGAATTGGTTGTTCTCTAAGTTCTGGTTGTATGTCAAAGTTCATCCTCGAGCTCTATCTCTTGTTTTCAGAAATGAACTTGGCCAAAAAAATTATGAATTTTCAAATTCGAGTTTATATCCAATTTTAATACATTTTGTTTTGCAAAATGCTCATCTTTACGAATTACTTATGAATTAATACAGAAAATATTTTTTTTTTAAATGAAAAGGTACTGAAATGGTCCAAAATTTTACTTTTTGGAATATATACTCAAATTATATTTTTCTTTTTATTTTGATAATTTTGTTCTTTGAATTGATTGTAATAAGGGTTTCAGGTAGTATTTGTAGTACTCCAGTGGATTTCCTCTATTAGCTATAGTTTTTGAGTCAATCTTGATCACAGTACAACTGATCCAGATTGATTGATTGATTTTTGGTGTTTAATGCCACTTTCAACAATATTTCAGCTATATCATGGCGACCAGTTTTAGTGGTGGAGGAAGCCAGAGTACCCAGAGAGAACCACCAACCATGGGCAAGCAACTGGTAAACTTTATCACTTGCGGCTGCGAGTCGAGTGCACCCTTTTTTGTAATTTACAAAGCCGGGCGTGAACCCACGCCGTATTGGTGATAGACTTTTATGAGTTGTTAGATCCAGCGACCTAACTCATTGAGCCACCGGGAATCCAGGAGGAAGCCCTTGCCTACTTACTTTCATCATATCTTATTAATTTAGATGACAAATGCTGGTCCTTTCACTAAAATTTTCTTTCTTTAAAATAATGTGTTTTATTTTAACATGATTTTGTATCCATTGATTTTTCAGGAATATAGATCTGAGAAATCATTAGAGGCTTTAGCTAAACTTGTTCCTCCACAGTGTCATTGGTAAATATTATATATGGTTTATACAAACAACATATTTAAATACAGTCAAACCTGTTTTAAGAGGTCACTTTTGGGAGAAAGAAAAAATGGCCTCATAAGACAGGGGAACTCTTAAAAGAGGTTCAATTCATATAAAGTTTTCTATGACAGGACAAGGAAAAGGTGACCTTTGAATAGAGGTGACTGCATGGGCAGTTTTGACTGTACTTTAAATAACAAACAACAGACAGTTAAATCATTGTTGAGCTATTTTTTTGTTATTTAAAGTGTGTGTTTCTCTGTATATATGTGTGTTGTCTTGTCTTGTATATATTGTGTTGTCATTTCAATATTTGTAATAAACGTTATATTGATTGAAATTATGTATTTTGAGGAAAATTGCTCCTAGCCATTGGCTGTCGACAATCCTCGAGTCGTTAAATAAAGAATTAAATTAAACAACATATTTTAGATCTAATTTTACTATTCATAATTCATTCAGCTTAAACAAACTGAGAGTTGAATAACATCTGTAAAAGTATGAAGTTTTATCATCTTTATTGTGAACAGTTAAATAAATGGGTACACATTAAAAGTGTACCATGTATTAAGAATAAAAGATAAAGAAAAATAATTAGAAAATATTCTGCCATGTTTTTACTGCTCTAGTTTCAGGTATATAGCTAGATGTTATTCCTTTGTGTTTTTTTAAATGTATACATGTATATTATGTAGATTTGTTTAAGGTCCATCCATAAACTTTGAAATTGTTTATACTGTATAATGCTACTGTTCTATAATAGATTAAAAACTTTTGTCTGAGAAGTGGTGTGTATTATGTCTAAAAATGTTTCTTTTTCTTCAAGTAGATATAGTTTATTTTAATTTTTTTATTTAATCTTTCATGCGCATGTGTTCTCATGTGGGTATGGTTTCCTTGGGTAATTGTTCAGATATATATATACTTCCATTTTCTTAAAACTGTGTTAAAGGACAAAATAGATACAATTTTTTTTATTATTATTAGCTCACCATGCCAAAGGCAATGTGAGCTTTTGCCATCACTTGCCGTCTGTCATCCGTTAACTTTTCACATTTTGATCTTTTAATCTTAACAATTCTTCTTTCTGATTGGTTGATTTCTAATAATTCTTCTCCTCTGAAATTACTTGGCCAAATGAATCGGAACTTGGTAGGAACCATCCTTGGAAAGTCCTCTATACAGATTGCTCGTTTAGTTCCGATCCATGTACAAACATGGCCGCCACAGACAATTCTTGTTTCTGATTGGTTGATTTCAAAAAAATCTTCTCCTCTGAAACCGCTTTGCCAAATGAATGGAAACTTGGTAGGAAGTATCTATGGAAGGTCCTTTATAAAGACTGCTCATTTTGTCCCGATCCATTAACAAACATGGCCACCATAGGCAATTCTTGTTTCTGATTGTCCAATTTTTAAAAATCTTCTCCTCTGAAATCGCTCAGCCAAATGAATTGAAACTTGGTAGGAAGCATCTATGCCAGGTCCGCTATAAAGAATGTTCATTTCGTCCCGATCCGTTAACAAACATGGCCACCACTGGTAATTCTTGTTTCTGATTGGTTGATTTCTAAAATTTTTCTCCCCTGAAACTGCTTGGCAAATTGAATCAAAACTTGGTAGGAAGCATCCTTGGAAGGTCCTCTATAAAGACTGCTCATTTAGTTTCGAACTGTTGCCAAACATGGCCACCATAGGCAATTCTTGTTTCTGATTGGCCGATTTTTAAAAGTCTTCTCCTCTAAAACCGCATTGTTACATGAAGCGAAACTTGGTATGAAGCATCTACATGTATGGCAGGTCCTCTATAAAAATTGCTCATGTCGTCCCGATCCGTTCATAGACATGGCCGCCACAGGCAATTCTTGTTTCTGATTGGTTGATTTCTAAAAAAACTTCCCCTCTGTAACCGCTTGGCCAAATGAATCGAAATTTGGTAGGAAGCATCCTTGGAAGATCCTGTATAAAGATTGCTCATTTAGTTCCGATCTGTTAACAAATGTAGCCACCACAGGTCATTCTTGTTTCTTATTGGTTGATTTCTAAAAAATCGTCTCCTCTGAAACCACTCGGCCAAATGAATCAAAACTTGGTAGGAAGCATCATTGGAAGGTCCTTTATAAAAATTGATATTTTAATTCCGATCCGTTAACAAACATTTCTGCCACAGGCAATTCTTTTTTCTGTTGCTTGATTTCTAAAAAATCTTCTTCTCTGAAACCGCTTTGCCAAATGAGTCGAAACTTGCTCATTTAGTTCCGATCCGTTAATAAACATGGCCGCCATATTTCTGATTAGTCGATTTCTAAAAATCTTCTTCTCTGTAAATGCTTAGCCATATGAACCGAAATTTGGTAGGAAGCACTTATAGAAGGTTCTGTATTAAGTTTCTTCAAAGCAGAATGAAAAGTGAGCGACACAGTTTTTTTCTTCTTGTCTTTTTCTCCATATATTGAATTAAAATGCCTTTTAAGCAAAACAATTAATGTGCTCTCATAGTTTTTTTTTTTTTATCTAAATACATGTTTCAATTAACCAATTATCAAATATTTTGATTGTTACAGTTTAAGAAATGGTAAAGTTGAGACCTTCTTTGCCAGAGAACTGGTACCTGGTGATGTAGTCCATTTAATGGTAGGAGATAGAGTTCCTGCTGATCTTCGTCTTTTTGAGGTACAATAAACGGCACCATAAACAAATTTTACTCTTACTAAAAGAAAATGTTTCACATGATTTGAACCCCGATATTATTATTTTTTTCTTTTTTCTTTCTTTCTGAAACTAAAATATATTACTGGGAAGTAAGATTGCCAAGGACATTTGTCATTCTACCAGTAATCTCACTATTATCTATTTACATCGGGATCATCCAAGCAACTCTAAACTTATAATGTCCTATCACAATGATTATCTGGTCTGTGCTACTTTTGTTACATTTTTCACGTCACAACTTCAATGATTTTCACTTTTGACATCCATCCACATTAGAAATCTAATACTTTAATCGTAAGCAAAACCATACTTTAAACGGAATTCCAGTGACTGTCAAATTACATCACACACGATTTTCTTTACCGGCATTTTCTAGTACACATCACAATAGCAAAACCAAAATGGATGGAGATGAAATTGATATATATGGTAGTGTGGTTACTATTAAATAATATTTTTTTAATAAAACAGTTGAAAATATTAATTATTGATGTAATTAAGAAACATTTAATTTACTCAGTGACAAGATAACTCTATTTATGGCCATGGTCCCCTAAAGTAAAATCTAAAAATGTTAAGTTCCCTAAAGTAAATGAAGACAAGTAATTTGACATAAAAACTGTCAGCCGATTGCAATTGCATGTATTGATTGAATTAGTGGTAAGAAGGGGGTACACAGTGTAAATTGATGGCTGCGAAACAAAAACACAAAATATAACACAATTTCCTGCTTCTTTAGCAAAAACTCACAAAAAAATGTTTAATTGAACTGTTGTTTGGGTTTTTTTTTCAGGCCAAAAATTTACTAGTTGATGAGTCTAGCTTCACTGGTGAATGTATGCCTAATTTAAAGACAACAAAGGAAATGAAGAATGGATCTGACAAAGAACATGAAATACAGGAATATCCATGTGTAACATTCATGGGAACCATGGTTAATGCTGGCAGAGGAAAAGTAATGTCATTTCTCTTATTTACACATGTCCCCCCAAATAGTGGGATCGTCATGGATCGTAGCTTGGGTTCCTTGGATAGTTGTATGTTGGGAGATCCCATGGGATGTGACTATGTTAGATGCACGACATCAGACTAATAATACAGGAACTGTGAACTGCATACTGGAATCTGAAATGGGTTACATTTTAGACAACACATAATGTCTTCTTTATTATTAGAGTGTATTGGGCCGTCCTGGTCGTGATCGTATGATAGTTGAATTTACCACTACCTATGCAATCAGTACCTATCGCCACTAACATTGTGAGCTCAAATCCCACTTAGGCTGGGTGTACTCGATACAACATTATGTGATAAAATTTGTCAGTGACTTTCGGCAGTTCTGTGGTTTTCTCCAGGTACTCGGGTTTCCTCCACCAAGAAAACTGACCGCCATGATATAGCTGAAATATTGTTGAAAGTGGTATAAAACACCATAACCCTAAATTGTCTCGCATATATTTCCTCATTGTTGATATATATATATAGCATTAGTTACTTTGGGAATCTTCACTGCTTTATTTTCTACTATGAAGTAGTCATGGCTGTTGATATCATTATCATGGGAATACAAATTATTGGTAGAAAGCTTGTTCTGTCACCTTGAAAATCATCTTTCTTTTCATTTAAATCATGTGATTTAAAAATTTTTAGTTTCCTCTTTGGAATAATTCTCTACTTTCTGTATCATTTATTGCCTTGGATTTCAACTTTCTTAGTTAGATGATGTGGTCCTACTAGTGTTTTCCACATAGCTGGACGAACAGCGTTGTTATTATAATTTGATTGATTTAATTTTTGGTGTTTTAATGCCACTTTCAGCAATATTTCAGCTATATCATGGTGACCAGATTTAGTGGTGGAGGAAACCGGAGTACCCGCAGAGAACCACCGACTCTGGGCAAGCAGCTGGTAAACTTTATCACTTGCGGCTGTGAGTCGAGTGCACCCTTTTTTGTAATTTACAAAGCTCGGCGCGAACCCACGCCATATTGGTGATAGGCTTGTATGAGCTGTTAGATCCAACGACCTAACTCATTGAACCACCCGGGCCCCCACGTTGTTATTAAGAACGTTCTAATCTTGAACATTATTTTTATATAACTCATTAATATTTATCTCTCTATACAATTTCAGGGTATAGTTATCGGTACAGGAGAAAATTCTAGATTTGGAGAACTATTTAAAATGATGCAAGAGGAAGAGGTATTATTGTTGTTTTTATTATTTCACCCTTTGCCCTTCAGTGGAGGTAACTGGGGGAAGTAATTTTACTCTATGTAACTACCTTAGATTCTGTCTATATGTATCACAGGGACAGAAATCGACAGGGGCCCAGTCGCCAATGGCCCCTAGATTTTGGTCTGGGCTACTAAACTTTTACCTATAATTTAGTTAAACATATAGACATTTTTTATCAAAAATCTTGTCTGGACTACCAGCTTAAACTTCCCAATTTCTATCCCTGTGTTATAGTGTATGTGTCAAACCACAAACCCAGTCTTCCTGCTAACCCACTTACCCGAAGCCCAGGACAATTAAAACTGGATTCTACAAGTGAAAATTATGAAAAAATTTGTTTGAATAAATAATTTTTTTTTCTAATTTTGGCTTTCGTGCAAGTAGGTGAAAAAATCTAAGGCTAGGACTGAAAACCTAATTTATGTCTTAAAATTTAAGTAGATTGATGATAATAGTACACTTCATTATTATGATATTGTCAAGTATTGCATAGAAATTAAGACCTTCTGTAATTTAATTTTTCAGCCAAAGGCATGTCATTTATTATGTCCCTCCCTCCCTCTATCTATCCTGATTGTAATCACTCTAGCATCTTTATCTTTTTGTCAGATTTAGTTCAATCTTGTATAGAGGTCTTTTTAAGTTAAGGCTCTATTATTAATTTTTAATTATTAATTTTGACCACTGAATATTCTTCAGTTCTTTTTTGAAGGCTGTATCTATGATATCAGGAGGACATGTATTAAATTTGTCTTGAACTCTAAAATCAGGTCAATTAAGATTTTTTTTCAATGCCAGATGCCTTAAATACATGTATATTGGTAACTGTTAATAATGAAGGGACATTATATTATGATCAGAATTGAGCTTTATACAATAGTTACTGTATTGTCTTTTCTTTAGAGATCATAGCTCTCTTAGAAACACACGGAAACCTGCCTAAACCGAACCATGAATTTAACCTGCATAAACTGAACACCTGTCTATTCAAAACTCAAAAGTTGGTCCCTAGGAGGTTCAGTTTAGGCAGTTTTAACAGTATTATTTAAATAGAAGATGATCATTTATTAAATTAAAAACAAAAAAACACTTGACATCCACTGATGGCCTATTTTGATATTTTTAGGTTCCCAAAACACCATTACAAAAGAATATGGACACATTAGGAAAACAGTTATCATTTTATTCTTTCTGTATCATTGGAGTTATTATGTTGTTAGGATGGATCCAGGGAAGAGGTTTATTAGAAATGTTTACCATCAGTGTCAGGTATGTTATCACTTGGTCAAAAAGTGCAGTCTGAAAATGTATGGGGGAAAAAAACACAAGATGTTGTCCTTTGTTCATTTCCAAGGGATGGGCAAATATTATTGTGCTTGTTTGATGATTTTTTAGCTCATCGGACCATAATGCTATGTGAAATTTTGCTGTCACTTGTTAGCATTTATAATCTGTTCACTTTTCACAAAGGGATCGCTGTGGTCTTCATCGTATGGTAGTTTGATTGACTACTACCTGTGCAATCGGTGCCTATCACTACTAAAGTTGTGAGTTTGAATCACGCCCATGGCATGGTGTACTCGATACCCCATTATATGATAAGGTTTGTCAGTGACTTGCAGCAAGTCTGTGGTTTTCTCCAGGTACTTCGGTTTCCTCCACCAATAAAACTGACTGTCATGATATAACAGAAATATTGTTGAAAGTGGCATTAAACACCATAGCGCTTTTCACAAATAGCCACTAATTTGATGAAATATAAAACAATCATTTATCATTGGGTCATTTTAAACTAAACTTTGTTTTGATTATGAAAATTACAATATTTTGTATGTGGTCAATTTTAAAGTAGTTGATAATCAGATGATAGGCTAGAATTATAGGAGTATGTCTTGAATAATTCTTCTCCTAATAATATTAATTGATGTTAATTAGTATGAATATTTCCTCAACAGCACATTTTTATGTTATCAATAGCTTCTAATGTTAATTTATGAAATTCTTAATTAGATTAATTACTGCATTATATAATTAGGAATTAACATCATGTATATAAAAACTAAGGACCATTTATTCAAATCAGCCTATGCTAACCTAACTACCTATGAAATCAGTGCCTATCACCACTAACATTGTGAGTTTGTATCCCACTCAGGTGAGGTGTCCTCAATACTACGTTAAGTGATCAAGTTTGTCAGTGACTTGTGACAGGTCGGTGGTTTTCTCTGGATATTCTGGTTTCCTCCACCAATAAAACTGACCACCATGATATAACTGAAATATGTTGACATTGGCATTGAACACCATAGCCTGCCTATCAAATCGACCTTACTTTCTACAATGTCTTCTCAAGAACATCTTTCTGAGCCAGTGCAGTCACTGAGTGACACCATGATTAACTGGATCAGTTAGGATTATAGTGAGGAGAAAGTTAATTGTTGAATGTATAGAGACGAAATACTAAACCACTGTTTTGTTCCCGTTGACAGAAGAGAGATGACCAAGTCAGATGATGTTACCTGTCGTTGTACATAATCAACACCCCCATGCCCGAAAATCAGTTTAAGGGTAAATTTCCGTGGCTAATACAAGCCTTTCTGCTGTACACTTTGGACGTGGATTAAATCAGCTGACAAAGTTAAGACTCTGTACCTGTTACAGAATTTATTCAATTTGAACCAAGAAAAGAATGTGAAAAACAAAATCTGAAAAAGCATAATTTACATTGAAGGCAATACACATGCACACTTATGATAACAATTTTGATTGGACCAGCAGACAAATTGAAGACTCATGCTTACTATATGGATGTCTCAGAGCACTAGTAGATAAGTCATGGTTAAAATAGTAGTCCATGTGACTTCAACACATCACTATATTTAGACTTACCCTCCTATGTAAAATGATACTCTATTTTCACAACCATATTCCATTGGTTTTTTTTCCCTTTATAATGTTGATTGATACTTAATTTCTATATGTTATAGCAGTTTTATCAGAGTATTCATATGATATATATAAATATCTGAACAAAATGTTTTTATATTTTTTTTTTTATGTATGTTTATACAGTGAAACCTGTCTAAACCAAACCCTGAATAAACCGAAATCCTGCATAAACCTGTCTAAACCAAACCCTGAATAAACCTGCATAAACCAAACTTTAAATAAAGTCCTAATGTAGGATATCTTTGTTAATTTAACCTGTATCATCCAAACACCTGTCTATTCCGAACCCAAAAGCTGGTCCCAAGGAGGTTTGATTTAGACAGGTTTCTCTGTATATATAACTTTTATATATTGTCAGTTTGGCTGTAGCAGCTATACCAGAAGGTCTGCCTATTGTTGTGACAGTCACACTTGCTCTAGGTGTAATGAGAATGGCTAATAGGAAAGCTATAGTGAAGAAGTTACCTATTGTAGAAACACTAGGTATAATTACAATACGACAATGTTATCTTTAACAAGATTATAATCTTTATGATAGAAACACTAGGTATAATTACAATACGACAATGTTATCTTTAACAAGATTATAATCTTTATGATAGAAACACTAGGTATAATTACAATACGACAATGTTATCTTTAACAAGATTATAATCTTTATGACAACTCAAGTTATTTAAAAAACAATTTGTTGGAAAACTTCCATTATTACTGGTAATTTATGCATGACCATGATGAAACTTGATTGATAGCAGGATGTTGTGAATATGACATACATGAGAAAAATGGAACCAAAACAATTATACATTTTGTAGCTGCAACACATTTCCTTTTGCTATAGAAAGGACTTGTCCTTCAAAGAAGCTTAGTATCCAACAAAAGCCTACAGATTGCACAAAGTTAATGCTAAAAGAAAACACAAAAACACAAAGATGACAGTAATAAAAGCTGATAGAAATGTCAGTCCTAACATAGGATGTGAGGTTCATCTGCTTTTTTGGCTTCCATTTAGCAGCAAAACTTTGCTGATAGATAACAAAATAGCTTTGCTTTAAATACTAAATACACTGGAAACAATTAGAAAAATGGAGCATTAAACAATAATCACTCACATTCTCACTCTCTACCTATTTGGTCTATTAAGTCATTTTAGTATTCAGTTTTGAACCTACATGTATTAATGGAAAAATTTATGATTTGTAGGCTGTGCTGATGTAATCTGTTCAGATAAAACAGGCACCTTAACAAAGAATGAAATGACTGTAACAAGGATATATGGAGCTGATGGAAGTGAAGCTGAGGTAATTAAAACATTTTTATGTGAAAATATTATACATTTATTGCATGCTGGTGAGGGAAATATGAAAATTTATTCACCCAAGAGTATCATATTCCCCGAGGGCATCGCCAGAGGGGAATATGATACTCGTGGGTGAATAAATTTTCATATTTCCTGTACCCGCATGCTATTAATGTTTTATTATACCGAATGAAACCAAGAAAACACATATATGTAAAATACTGCTGGCAAACATATTCTAAGGTCATTGGAACGTTGTCTCAGATATTTAAAAACCACATTGTAATGGTTGTCTGCAAATGATGCGTTCCGAGTGCCTCTGACGTTTTCCTGTTAAAGAACGATAGCTCTGGCGGGAAAACCCGCGAGGCTTCAGAAGTGGTGGAATATGATTTTTATTTCACGGAATATGATTTTTGTTATGTGTGATCACGTGTTCTGATTTTTACCCATTCTCCAATCAAATTAATCTATTTATGGTAATTAATATATGAGGTATAATAATAATTTTTAGCTCTCAGGATCCTAAGGCTTAAGTGACCTTTTGGCATCTGCCGTCGTCCGTCTTGCGTAAACTATATAAAAAATCTTCACCTCTGAAAGCACTGAAATTGAACTAAAGTAG
>MJUT01064705.1:527848-548610 GCA_002080005.1 Gigantidas platifrons
GTATGATATATTTTAGGTAACTGGAGTTGGATGCAATGCCACAAGGGAGATCATCTGTAATGTATGATATATTTTAGGTAACTGGAGTTGGATGTAATGCCACAAGGGAGATAATCTTTTATGTATGATATATTTTAGGTAATTGGAGTTGGATGCAATACCACAGGGGAGATAATCTGTAATGTATGATATATTTTAGGCAAATGGAGTTGGATGCAATGCCACAAGGGAGATAATCTGTTATGTATGATATATTTTAGGCCATAAAAAGTTAATTTCTTGGTTCTCAGGCCCGCCCGCATGTGGAAATTCGTCGCCGCATTGCCGATTTTATTGCAAAAGGTCGATGTGGACGATAGGTCGAAGCCAGCGTGTTGAGGAAAAAAAATATCGACCTATCGTCCGTAAAATACGGTATACATTGCCATATTTTTCACACAAAAAAAAAGAAAAAATGCCTCCCTCATCACTTTTTACAGCAGTAAAAGGATAAAAAAAAAAATGCCGCCCTCCCTCATCAATTTTGACTAAAAAGNTCATGCTTAAATGAGATTTAAAGCATCGTTATGACAATGTATAAATAAAAAACGTGTTTCCGTTTGACATTTAGACAAAATGTCAATCGTTTCTGTGCAAATTCGGCACAAATGTTTAGGGAGATCATCTGTAATGTATGATATATTTTAGGCAAATTGAGTTGGATGCAATGCCACGAGGGAGATAATCTGTTATGTATGATATATTTTAGGTAAATGGAGTTGGATGCAATGCCACAAGGGAGATCATCTGTAATGTATGATACATTTTAGGTATCTGGATTTGGATGTAATGCCACAAGGGAGATACTCTGTTATGTATGATATATTTTAGGCAAATGGAGTTGGATGCAATGCCACAGGGGAGATAATCCATTATGTATGATATATTTTAGGTAAATGGAGTTGGATGCAATGCCACAAGGGAGATCATCTGTAATGTATGATATATTTTAGGTAACTGGAGTTGGATGCAATGCCTCAGGGGAGACAATCTGTTATGTATGATATATTTTAGGTAACTGGATGTGGATATTATGCCTCAGGGGAGATAATCCGTAATGTATGATATATTTTAGGTAGCTGGAGTTGGATGTAATGCCACAAGGGAGATAATCTGTTATGTATGATATATTTTAGGTAACTGGAGTTGGCTGCAATGCCACAGGGGAGATAATCTGTAATATATGATCTATTTTAGGTAACTGGACTTGGATGTTATGCCTTAGGGGAGACAATCTGTAATGTATGATATATTTTAGGTAACTGGACTTGGATGTAATTCCTCAGGGGAGACAATCTGTAATGTATGATATATTTTAGGTAACTGGAGTTGGTTACAATGCTATAGGAGATGTAATATGTAATGGAGAAGTGGTAACAGAGCAGTCTCATTCATCCATTAGTAAGGTGATAGAAGTAGGATGTATTTGTAATGATGCAGAAATAACACCAGATGGATTACATGGTCAACCAACAGAGGGAGCTCTCATAGCTGCTGCATGGAAGGTAACTGATTTTACCTATGGTATCCTGGTGTTATCGGTTCTGGATAACATAACAAACTTGTTTGTCCTTTTTCTGTATGCCTATAATTTTGTTTACATTATTTTATCATACGTTTTTCTTCATTTACATACTATCCCTATGTATGCCTCAATAATATTTCACTCCAAATCGATGATTTTCATGTGTGCTAATTTCTGACATTTTGTGTACTACATCATCTGTTCTCGATAAGTGTGCATTTGGGTGTATGGTGGACATTTTTCACACCTATATAACCGGTTATACATGACTTGCGTGTACTTGACCTTCATTTCAGTTCACCTTTTGTTTACATTGATAACCAGGATTTTCTAAGGGAAAATGGGGAAGTTGGTCTAGTTTTGGGAATAAGAGATAGGCTGTAAACTTGAGGTAGAAGGAAACTATGTTTATTTACTTACCTTAATGTGGAACTTGGGGATTTTTTGCTTTGATCAAGCGAGGTGGTGTTCTGTAGGTAAAACCCAAGCGAACAGAAGACACATGCGATTTTGCGAAATCTGTCAAATTGCACATGCTCAAAACTATCGAGAACTGATAACGCCACGATACAAAGCTGTTTTACAGTTCATCTTAGAACAATTTAAATACTCTGACCAACACTAACTCATACACACGAAAGCCTTGCAATAAACAATATTTGGGAGACAGAAAATCAAATTTCCCGAACAGGATAGCCAAAATCGTCTTATGTTCCTGAGATATCTTTCCCAAAACATGTGAGAATGTGAAGGAAGGAGGGGTTATATTATTGTGTCAAAAATAAATAAACGTTAGATAATGCCGAAGGGGCCATCAAAAAGGACAATCCAGAGAAACTGGCAACAAAGGGGACACAAGACGAAGAAAAACAAAACAAAAACACAACACAATATGGGTTGGGCACCACTATGCACAAGCAAACACAAATAACTTAAATAAGACATGAGACCTCCTACAAACAACTGAAGGGAAATTGTAGCAAACATCACAACATGGAACTCAGAACAAAATTAGAGGCAAATAATAGTTGTCAATAGAGTTATCACATTTAGATGTTGTCTCATCTGCCTATGCATTAAATATTGTAATTTTTATTGACAATAAATGTATATAAGACATATTCATGTGTCCACACTCATTTTGACACGAATATTGCATATTAACTTTAAATATGTGTTGTTATATTTTATATAATTTCAGCTACATATCAACCATATCAGAGATTTGTATATACGCCTAGAAGAAATGCCGTTCAATTCTGACACTAAGTATATGGCAGTAAAATGTACACCAAAATATGGCGAGGTTAGTGTTTCACATCAAATTAATTATTAAACTAGTGTCATTTCTCAATTCTTTAATATTTCATTTATTCTATAATTAATGTCTTTTTACATATTTATTATTAAAATTTTAGTTATAAAATGAATTTGAAAAATGTAACGAGAATTTTGATGCGTCATCAACATGATTTACCTCCCTTTCTTGTTAAATCAGTAGCATATAGACAACCATTAATACTATATATCTTTCACAAATAATACTGTTTTAACAGTCTTATATTCCCTTTCAATTCATACCTTGGGTACTGTTGATGATACTCAGGCCTCAACGCACAGATCTTCCCAGTGTATTCCCAGGTGGTCGATAAAGGGGTGTCCTATCAATAAAGGGTTGTCAGGTTAGGATATGGAAACCCTTACCATATTTGGAGAGTGACACACTCCATGCATGTTTAAAAACCTCTTTTGTAGATTTTTGAAAAGAGAAGGCACTTGGAAGCCACTATTCTTCCCTACCCAACCACCAAACTTATCTAAATGCAATAATAAGGCTGTTCTCCTGTTGTCCAAACCCTCCCTCATTTCTATATACTAGTAGATATTGTTAAACTTGTTCTCCACCTGGCTTTGCATAATATATTTTTGGCTCTGTAAAGCATTCAACAGTCAATCACTCAATCGATTAATACAAAAAAGGGAAGACAACCCTGAAATATTAGACAACAGAATACTTTCTTCGAGATAGGACTATGGGTATTGAATGCCACTTTCAACAATATTTCAGTTTTTCTGTGGCAGTCAGTTTTATGATATGCCACAAATCAATGCCACGCGTGATCACATTAAGTTTGATAGATTACACCTCACCACCTCACCATGTAAAGGGCTGCCGTGGTCGTGATCATATGGTTGTGAGTTCGAATCCCACCCAGGTGGGGTGTACTCGATACAACATTATGTGATAAAGTTTGTCAGCCACTTGCGGCAGGTCGGTGGTTTACTCTGGGTAATCCGGTTTCCTCCACCAATAAAACTGACAGCCACAATATAACTGAAATATTGCTGAAAGTGGCGTTAAGCACCATAACCCTGACCCCTAAGCCTCACCATGTACAGTGATATGCACCGATTGCATAGATAGATGTAAATCTAACTACCATATGACCATGGCCACACCAGCCACTCTCTTAATATAATATATGTTAAATCAATTCGGTTGTTTCGAATCATGTCAATTCCGACCACGTTCCGTCTTTTTCGTGTCTTGACTTCTGAACAAATCGGCAGGCGACTTCCGGTGTTTACGCTATTACTGTGACAATGTCAGCATATTATAGTCGTAGATGCGGTAGATTATAAGTAATTGTAATATGGAGATGCCAAGGAGACCGCTGAATAAATACTGGTGTTCGGTACCTCACTGTCTGTGTGATATCAGAAATATCTACATAAAGACAGATTGTTTTCCTTTGATGCTGACAACCGCAAATAAAGAAAGAAAGCAAATTTAATTTAATAAAAAGTAATTGTCTCTGCATTTGAAGTCTTTGATACAAATAAAATAATTTAATTGATATCTAAATGCAGAAAATGTTAAGATTTTTTTTAAGTTGAGGATCGAACATTAAAACGGCATATATCGATTGGAGTTTTTGTTGTGTACATTGACACCGGAAGTTCAATGCAGAATATTCCAACAAAATCACGTGATCTGGCGGACGAAAATAGCAAATTTTTGACGGAATGGAAATGATTCGAAACAACCGAATTGTAATATAGTATTAATATGCTACGGGTGAAAATTTCCCATCATGCTATTGATCAAGAAAAACTTGTTTATGTACTAAGTCTTTTTCATATATGCAGCCAGAGTCATCATATATCATCACACTTCTTTAGAATACCATCTGTAAACTATCCTTACAATTTCCATCTACCATCCACAAATGTTGGATAGATTTTAATTCATGTTCACAGTCTTCGTGCTAACCCATTTGCCTGTAGCCTGGGACAAATAAAACTGGATTCGGACAAGTGAAAATTATTAAAGAATTTGTTTGAATAAAAAGATTTTTTTTCTAAATTTGGCTTTCGTGCAAGTGGGTAAAAAAAATTAAGGCAAAGACTGTGTTCACTTACATGTATGTCAAAATCATTTTTAACTTTAAGGTACATTTTCTATTCACCTAATGATATTTAATGCACACATCTTCAACCACACAGATATTTAAAAACTTTCATGTATTTTAACACCTTTATCAATTATTTTGCTTTTAGCATGGTCTCGAGGTATGGGTTTGTTTTTTTTCCTTCATTCCTACATTTGTCTTAGCATGCACACATGCCTTCTTTCTTATAATTTTATTTTTGCATGAAATATCTGTTAAATAGGTGTGGTATATAAGTGTCATATTTCATGGTTTAAGTAAAATTGTAAATTGTTTATTTACACTGACACTGAACTTCTTTTCGCACCATGATATAACTAAAAAATTGCTGAGTTGGCATTGAAAGCAACTATTACTCACTCCCTCACTATTTTTCTTGAGTCACAGCATATTGACTGTACATAAAGTACAAGTACTCAAGCTGTCCTTTATTAATGAGTGATCCCTACTATTAACTCATTATACAATCTAGTATTTACTACTCTTAAAGAAATTAGTTTAATGTTCACTCCTGTTTTCATGAAAAAGTTTCACATACAGTAAACCTGCCCATGTGGTCACTTCTATTAAGCAGTCACCTGTATTAAAAGGTCACATTTTTCTTGTCCTTTCATAGAAAATTTCTTATGAAATCAACCTCTTTTAAGAGGTCACCTGTTTTATAAGGCCACTTTTTGTTTGTCCCAAAGGTGACCTCTTAATACAGGATTGACTGTATTACTTTATTTGTGTGTGTAATTGTAGATTTCTTTTGTTTTTGTAACTTTTTTTCTATAGCTATATTAGATATGAGATTCCTTATTCAATTTCAGTACAGTCAAACCTACCCATGTGGTCATCTGTATTAAAAGGTTTCAGTTTTCTTGTCCTTTCATAGAAAATGTCACATGAAATCAACCTCTTTTAAGAGGTTACCTGACTTATAAGGCCATATTTTCTTTGTCCCAAATGTGACCTCTTAATACAGGTTTGACTATATATATATATATGTAGATATGTGTAGTAGATATAAGGGTGGGTCAAGATTTAAAATCAAATTTGATTGCCACATATTGTAAAGATTATTTTCACTCAGTTCGCTACTGATTTCATGGTAAGTGATATAAATAAAAGATTTAAGACACAATAAGAGCTATGCATAAAAAATTAACATGTAAATACTTGACGGAGATGATTTCAGTCTGCTTGCATGGCTGGTATTTGTAATATTTTTATACACAAGATTTTATTTTGTTTTATTTTGTATATAAGTATGATATTATTATTTAATGTTTAATTACCTCTGGTAACAATAGTTTTACCTTAGTCTTCAAACATTTCTATGACATATTACTTGTGGCACATATTACTTGTGGCACATATTCAACTTCACAACCATAGTGTACCTAACTTAGACCAAAGTTATGGAGTTATGCCCCTGTTTACTGTAGCTGGAATTGGAGGCATCTGCATCCTATGGACACAGTCTTCCATTTATTTTTATGTTATTTGCTTCAATGGAGCATGTGAACTATTTTAGATCACATGGTTCAATTGGTCATGTGATCTATTTTTAGATCACCTGGTTCATTCAACCATGTGAGCTATTTTTAGACCATCTTGTCCATTGGACCATGTGAGTTATTTGCATCACTTTGCACTAGTAGCCATCATCTATCTGTTAACTTTTCAAATTCATGAAAGAGCTGTTGTCATGTGAATTTGCATGTTACTATGGTAATTAGGTACATAATATTTCAGCTATTATACAGTTTCTGGTACATGTATGGTGACATTTCCTTTGGTGATAGTTAAGTCTAGTATGTAGCTATTTACATACTAGTATACTTAATATAGTTGTTGTTTTGATATTTGTTAAAAAGGCAAATGTTTTTAAACATCTTTTGCTCAGAAACCTTTCAACTGATTAAACCTAAACTTGGCATAAAAGATCAATGGATTTTCTTTTAAAAATTTTGTTTTGATTTATTAGAAATCAAAGATGACCCCCATTACAAGGTATAGATATTGATGGGAAAATGTATGAAAATGATTCTTCTGGGAAAGTACACAAATGCCAATGGTACATAATCTAAACTGTACTTGAAGTTAAATGCTTATTATCCCCTCGCCAACGAAGTTGCGATGGGATATAGTAACGCTACCGTCCGTCCTCCCTTCCGTCCGTCCGTCCGTCTTTCCATAACTTCCTTGTGAACACTCTAGAATCAACATCCTTCAATGGATTTTGACCAAACTTGTACATACTTAGTCCTTAAGGGAATCTAGAGCCCTATTGATTTTCAAGGTCAAAGGTCAAGGTCACCGGGTCGAATTTTTACCACGTAATATCCTTGTGAACACTCTAGAATCAACATCCTTCAATGGATTTTGACCAAACTTGGTACATACTTAGTCCTTAAGAGAATCTGGAACCCTATTGATTTTTAAGGTCATAGGTCAAAGATCAAGGTCACCGGGTCAAATTTTTACAGCGTAATTACCTTGTGAACACTCTAGAATCAACATCCTTCAATGGATTTTGACCAAACTTGGTACATACTTAGTCCTTAAGAGAATATGGAACCCTATTGATTTTCAAGGTCATAGGTCAAAGGTCAAGGTCACCGGATCAATTTTTTACTGCATAACATCCTTGTGAACACTTCAGAATCAACATCCTTCAATGGATTTCGACCAAACTTGGTACATACCTAGTCCTTAAGAGAATCTGAAACCCTATTGATTTTCAAGGTCATAGGTCAAAGGTCAAGATCACCGGATCAAATTTTACCGCATAACATCCTTGTGAACACTCTAGAATCAACATCCTTCAATGGATTTTGACCAGACTTGGTACATACTTAGTCCTTAAGAGAATCTGGAATCCTATTGATTGTCAAGGTCAAAGGTCAAGGTCACCGGATCAAATTTTTAGGCGAGGGGATACGCCATGCTTTGCGTTGCCCTTGTTTTATAGTATATTTTGTTTGGATTTAAAATTTCAGAGGATTCCCTCCACAAGACACAGTTTGACATAGTAGCCTTTAGGAAAAAATTAATAATCTTTTGATTAAAACTGAGATTGATTGAACCCATTTTATTTTTTGTATATGATTAATATATTGTCCTTAGCAAAGTTAAGGTTTTGTGTTTAGCTTCTTGAAAGATTCAGGTTTAAATGTTGGGTCTATCACTATGTGTTCAAAGGTAGTTATTAAAAACAATGACAATGTACTCTAGGCATTATTAAGATTATAGATTATACTTGACTACACACGTGAATTACTAGTAAAGGATTATTTAAAAAATGTCTAACAAAGGTCACAGGTATATTAAGCTTTAAAAACTCACCTAGCTGATAATTAATTACAGGTAAATTAACATTTAGAAACTCACCTAACTGATAATGACAGGTAAAATAACATTTAAAAACTCACCTAGCTGATAATTACAGGTAATTTAACCTATCTGATAATTACAGGTAAATTAACATTTAAAAACTCAGCTAGCTGATAATTACAGGTAAATTAACCTTTAAAAACTCACATAGCTGATAATAACAAATAAATTAAGCTTTGAAACTCACATAGCTGATAATAGCAGGGAAATTAACATTTAAAAACTTACATAACTGATAATTACAGGTAAATTAAGCTTTAAAAACTCAACTAGCTGATAATAACAGGTAAATTAACATTTATAAACTTACCTAGCTGATAATTATAGGTAAATTAACCTTTTAGAATTTGCCTAGCTGATCAAATTACTGGTAAATTAACTTTTTAAAACTGACTTAGCTGATAATTACAGGTAAACTAACCTTTTAAAACTTATTTAGCTGATAATTACAGGTTAATTAACCTTTTAAAACTTATTTAGCTGATAAAACTGTCTTATGTACATTTTTGTATTCACTTCTATACTGATTTACTTGTGATTTTCATTATGTAATTCATTGTTAATATTCACCATGCAGTAAAACTTGTTGAATCTGTTGTGTCACTTTGTAGTGGAAGGTAGGAACATTTTGTGTTATATACATTGTATTTGATATTATTTTCCTATATATAATTAGTAGAGTAAAACAACTTCATTGTAATTAATAATCAATAAGCATTCAATGACTATTTCACTGTCTCAAAAAACTATTCCCCTGCCTGCTGTTTAGCTTGTTTGAATTTCCTTTTGCTGTCATTTCATTGCAAAAATTTAATGTCATTTTTATTCTGAAGTTTGAAAGTACTAATGATGAGTATATATATACAGGGTTGTGGATTTGGTGTTTAACACCACTCTCAATCATATTTCTGTTATATTGTGGAGGTCAGTTTTATTGGTAGAGGAAACTAGAGTACCTGGGGAAAACCATAGACCTGCCGCAAGTCACTGACAAACTTTATCACATAATGTTGTATCGAGTACACCTCGCCTGAGTGGGATTCCAACTCACAATATTAGCGGTGATAATCACTGATTGCATAGGTAGTTGTAAATTCAACTACCATATGATCACAACCAGAACAACCCCAACATATACATTTTGTATGTTAAAAAGTCTAGGAAACAGTATGTGATTGCTGGTTCAAAAGTCTAGGAAACAGTATGTGATTGCTGGTTCACAAGTCTAGGAAACAGTATGTGATTGCTGGTTCAAAAGTCTAGGAAACAGTATGTGATTGCTGGTTCACAAGTCTAGGAAACAGTGTGTGATTGCTGGTTCACAAGTCTAGGAAACAGTATGTGATTGCTGGTTCAAAAGTCTAGGAAACAGTATGTGACTGCTGGTTCACAAGTCTAGGAAACAGTATGTGACTGCTGGTTCACAAGTCTAGGAAACAGTATTTGACTGCAGGTTCAAAAGTCTAGGAAAAAGTAAATGACTGCTGGTTCAAAAGTCTAGGAAACAGTATTTGACTGCTGGTTCACAATTCTAGGAAACAGTATTTGACTTCTGGTTCAAAAGTCTAGGAAACAGTATTTGACTGCTGGTTCACAAATCTAGGAAACAGTATGTGACTGCTGGTTCACAAGTATAGGAAACAGTATGTGACTCCTGGTTCACAAGTCTAGGAAACAGTATGTGACTCCTGGTTCACAAGTCTAGGAATCAGTATGTGGCTCCTGGTTCACAAGTCTAGGAAACAGTATGTGACTGCTGGTTCACAAGTTTAGGAAACAGTATTTGACTTCTGGTTCAAACGTCTAGGAAACAGTATGTGACTGCTGGTTCACAAGTCTAGGAAACAGTATTTGACTTCTAGTTCAAAAGTCTAGGAAACAGTATTTGACTGCTGGTTCACAAATCTAGGAAACAGTATGTGACTGCTGGTTCACAAGTCTAGGAAACAGTATGTGACTCCTGGTTCACAAGTCTAGGAATCAGTATTTGGCTCCTGGTTCACAAGTCTAGGAAACAGTATGTGGCTCCTGGTTCACAAGCCTAGGAAACAGTATGTGACTCCTGGTTCACAAGTCTAGGAAACAGTATTTGACTGCTGGTTCACAAGTCTTGGAAACAGTTTTTGATTGCTGGTTCACAAGTCTAGGAAACAGTATTTGACTGCTGGTCCACAAGTCTAGGAAACCGTATGTGACTGCTGGTTCACAAGTCTAGGAAACAGTATTTGATTGCTGGTTCACAAGTCTAGGAAACAGTATGTGTCTCCTGGATCACAAGTATGATAAAACAATAGTAGTCTGCAACTTTAGGGGAAAAAGTAACTACAGGTTGACAACTTTGTACAGAAAATTAAATACACATTGCAATAATTGTTAATTATTGATGATGTATTTTTACAGAGTAAAGAACACATGTTTTTTGTAAAAGGAGCATTAGAGAGGATTTTAAATAACTGCAGCAAATTCTATAATCAGGGACATTTGGAATCATTATCAGAAAAAAGAATACAGGACTATTATCATCAAGCTTCAATGATGGGAAATTCTGGACTTAGAGGTATGAGTTTATCTTAGAGGTATGAGTTTATCTTAGAGGTATGAGTTAATTACACGTTTATGTCATTTAATTGTCTTTTATGTATGTACAGTCAAACCTGTCTAATGTGACCTCTCAAGGGAACATTGAAATATGGTCACATAAGACAGGTGGTCACTAAATACAGGTTTAGTTAAAATGAAATTCATTGGGAAGGGAAATTAATATCAAGGTCACATAATAAGGTTTCTTAATAGAGGTGGACAATAAAGCACGTTTGACTGTACTTCATATTTGCATGTTAAATGTGTTTTTTCTTCAGAAAGAGAGAAATCATGTGAAGTAAATTCCACACAAAGTTAACAGGATGTCTATAAATATAGATATTATACCCCCACCACTCGTAGAGAGGGGGCTATATTGCAATCACCTTGTCCATCCGTCCGTCCGTCTGTTCACACTTTCGTAACACATCTCAGCTTCTACTGAAAGAAATGATTTTATATTTGATGTATGGCTTTGACATGGTGACTTTTACCGTGTCTCCCCTTTCCAGGTTTACCGTACATCTTCCTGTTTACCGTGCGAGTGGGCGTATTCTTAGCACGACGTAGCGTGCAACATCTTGTTAAGTTTGTATTATTTATAAAAGAAAATTTAAACAGTTATTGTCAACAATTTCATCAATATCAACAATACAAACAGCCAACTTTTACCTCAAACCATTAAGCATATGCATTAGAAATCCAAGTCCTTACTTGGGACAGGTACAAAAATGTGGTGGGGTTAAACCTGTGAATGAGATCCTAATCCTCCCCTCTTGATAATTGGATCTCCAACGACTGATACAGATAGAAAGAAACAATATAAAAATATACAGCTTAAAAAGACCACATACTATCACAAAGATAAATGTCAACATGAGCATGGACATACAATATTAGGGTCAGTGTATGCTCGTAATAAATTAATTTATACTGCAATCGTTCTATTTGAGCAGTCAAAATGTGTTGACAGTATATTTACAAGTGATAAACGATGCTCTTTATAACATTTACAAATCAGTTGGGGGTAACTAACTTTTTAAATAATTTGAATATTGATAGTAATATCCATTAATGTCACTAATGATTGCAGTATAAAGACAATAACAGTGCATTGAATTGACATAAATTTCGATATACGTATTCGGCATGAATCTGGGAAAATGCTCTGTAAACCCTTGCATTTTCCCTGATTCTAAGCCTCATCCGTATATTGATTTTATGTCAAGTCAATGCACTGTTATTGTCTAGTTAAACATATTTTATTGTCTAAATAATGACAAAGGGATCAGACACAAGTTTTTCAACTTAGTAGTGCCTTCTCCATAACTAGTTAACTGACTAAGAAGGTAAAATATGAATTTGTAAATCTGTATTTTTAGTTTTACGATGTACTGTGAAGGCTTTCTTAGTGTTAATGTAATCACTTTTAGTCCATAGTCCTCTGGCTCTATTAATTATTGACATTGTATATTTTTTGTTCTTATTTTAGTATTGGCGATGGCCTATGGTCCTAGTATGAACAACCTGGTATTTGTTGGTTTGGTTGGTATAATAGACCCACCGAGACCTGGAGTGAAGAAAGCCATAGAACAGCTGATACTCGGAGGTGTAGATATCAAAATGTTGACAGGAGATGCTGAGGAAACAGCTAAAGCTATTGGTATGATTAGAATGGGAATACAAATGTATTTATATTGGCACATATTATTTTTTAAGACTGTAGGTTCTAAAAATACGATGTTCCAAAACGCTTAAATGTGTAAAAAAAAATCAGAATGTTTGCATACAGATTGAAAATATGCACACGACATGAATGCTTTCTAGAACGTTTCCCCTTAATTTTGCAAAATAAGTCATATTTTAACAACATTTTCAGTACATATTACATATTTATTACGTGTACAAGTACAAAGTCAATAGGGTGATATTGAGAGTTAAGAGTTATGGTATTTAAAGACCAGCTTTACAACCTGGCCATTTCTATAATTGAATGTATTGTATTTAGGTAGTTGAAATTCCAGGAATATCATATTATAGAAAGGTGGGCCGTCGTGGCCGTGATTGTACGGTAGTTGGATTTGCAACTACCTATATATATATATGCAATCCGTGCCTATCACCACTGATGTTGTGAGTCCGAATCTCGATCAGGGCGAGGTGTACAACATTATGTGATAAAGTTTGTCAGGGACTTTCGACAGGTTGCTGGTTTTTTCCAGGTACTCCAGTTTCCTCCACCAATAAAACTGGCCGCCACCACATAACTGAAATATTGTTGAAAGTAGCATTAAGCACCATAAAGCCAAACCAAACCAAACCATATTAGAGACTAAATTTATAATGGTTTATCATGTGTTTTATATGATTTAATAATAACATAGAGAACACTACACATTTCTGAAATAATCTTTATCACGTATGTTAACAGATTGGAAAGCCAAATAATTTAAATATCTTTTATATGATTTAAGCAATGTGATGCTAGATGATTAAATATATGATTTCAGCTGCTCGACTAGGATTGTATACTCATGGCAACTGTTGTTTATCTGGAAAAGAGGTAGAACATATGGGTGATGATGAACTCTCCCGTGTCATAGATAAAGTTACAGTGTTCTATAGAACTACACCAAAAAATAAAAATAAAATTATTAGAGTAAGTACAGATGATATAACTCAGATGATATATGTAGAACAGAATGTCTCACTGTATAAAAACAATGTGTTTTAGCTACTAAGTGTCATTGTTGTAATAAAGAATATTAATATTGAGATAAAATAATGGCTAATTGTAGATACCTTGCAAGGCTGTTGTCATGATCGTATGGTAGTTGGATTTACAACTACTTATGTAATCAGTGCCTATCATCACTAAAGTTGAGAGTTCGAATCCCACTCATGGCGAGGTGTACTCGATACAATGTTATGTGATAATATTGAAATAACATATAGTTGAGAGGGTGATAGATCAGATTCTTACCCTGAGAAAAACATTGTCAACTGAGGCGAAGCCGAGGTGATAGATCAGATTGTTACCCTGAGAAAAACATTGTCAACTGAGGCGAAGGGTAACAATCTGATCTATCACCCTCTCAACTATATGTTATTTAATTTTTTATACTGAATGTTTTCACTTTCTCATTTGCAATGATGTTTTTTTTTTTTCTTCATTTTAATATTTCATTTCATATTCATTCTATTCATTTTTACAGATGTTCAGTAATTTTGCAGCCTATCACCAATGCGGTGTGGGTTCGCACCCAGCTTTGTAAATTACAAAAAGGGTGCACTCGACTCGCAGCTGCAAGTGATAAAGTTTACCAGTTGCTTGCCCAGAGTCGGTTCTCTCCGGGTTCCTCCACCACTAAAACTGGTCGCCATGATATAGCTGAAATATTGCTGAAAGTGGCGTTAAACACCAAAATTCAAATTCAATTCAGTAATTTTGCTAGAACCTAGAATTCTTAACCACCCTGTCCCAGCACTAGAGTGGCAGATATATTTATATTCTTGCATATAAAAAGACAAATATTTTTTAACAATCTTTAACAAAGAAAAGCATGATAAGGCCATGCAAAATTAATTACTTGGTTCTCGGGCCCTTTTTTGTCAAAATTGATGAGGGAGGGCAGCATTTTTTTATATCCTTTTACTGCTGTAAAAAGTGATGAGGGAGGCATTTTTTTTTGTTTTTTTTTTTGTGAAAAATATGACAATGTATAAATCTTTTCATTACTTTATTGAAAATTGCAATTTTATTTCTTCCGATGGTGGCAGAAACATCACAAGTGGTTAATTTTTATGGAAACGTCCAATCTGCTGGTCCCAACGTATCATTTTTATCTCCGTAAACAATTCCAATAAGGTACAAGCTTCGGAGAAGCCCCCCCCTATTATGTTCCCTGGTAAAACTGGCAAACATTTGTGCCGAATTTGCACAGAAACGATTGATATTTTGTCTAAATGTCAAGCGGAAACATGTTTTTTATTTATACATTGTCATAACGATGCTTTAAATCTCATTTAAGGATGATGTGTTTTAAAGCGTTTCACCGACCACGCGATATAAGAGAAAAAACCGATGCGGTTGTTTTTTCCGTACGGACAGTGCTACCGCATTTCATTTAAATTTTTTTTTTTTACTATTTTTGCAATAAAATCGGCAATGCGGCGACGAATTTCCACATGCGGGCGGGCCTGAGAACCAAGAAATTAACTTTGTATGGCCTAACATCACATGTAATAATCAACAACAGCTGAAATTAAATGTTTTTTTTAAAGTTCAAAGAAAGAACAGTTTTAAAAGAATAATTTTAAATTTACTTTTGAATGTTGAAATTAACTATGCAGTTATTGATATTTGGACACAAATTTAATGTCGAATTGTTCCACCAAGGTTGCACATTGTTCATTGACATATGAACATTTTGAGATGCAGGTGCAGGTGCATGTAGGTTCTCCTTATTTTGAACACCAGTAACGCAAACATCATTCTGATTTGCACATGTTCCAATGTTAGTATTTTCCGGAACGTCATTCTGATTTGCACATGTTGCAATGTTAGTATTTGTCGGAATTTCTTCAAAAACAGTTTTTGAATCAGATAATAAAGCTTCAATTTCTGCTGCACTGAGTCCAAATGCTGATGGTGTATTCAAGTCTTTTGTTGGCTCAGTTTGAAGCGCACTATTCAAACTATCTGATATTTCTCGCTGTTTATCTTCGCTCAGTCTTTTCGAATAGCTACGAATGGATGACTCACTCCAATGTCCACTTGCTCTCATAATGTGTCGTGCCTCTACTCCAGCATTATCCATAGCACTTATTGATGTCGCACGGACGGAATGATTTGTATAGCGCTGAGAAAGTTTAGCTTTAATAGATATTTCCGGCATCATCTGAGCTAACATGCTTTTTCCTACTGGCGATTTGCAGTACCACATTTCATCATTATAGTCAAAAGAATCTTTTGGGCGTTGCCATAAATCAATAATGTCAGGATGAAGTTTTCCTACATATAATTTGAATGAATATACAGGACAAAGAGGATCACCTACTCTGGCATACATTCTACCATCTCCGATAGTGTCATCTGGGGTTGCAGTATCACCATGATTTTTGTCCTATTCATCATCCTTTTTTTTGTAAAGAAACAAAAAACAATCTCAATTTTTCGTTCAGTTTGTCCTTTGGAAACCTTTCGAAGGCAGAATCTTCACCAAGGAAACTGCGGAAACTATCAACGCTACAGGCAATGCATCTTTTTGTCGATTTCAAGTCCTTTTCCTCAAGTAAATGTGAGATATGCTCCTCTGTCACATCAGCAAACATTTTGCTTGTGTACGTCTGCTTGATCGGTGTCTGTTTAGCGCTTGAGGGACGTTTGAAATCGTGTCAATTTAAAGCACACAATTGATTCATAATTGAGGCTCTAAATGAGAGGGTGACAGTATAAAAATTGTTACCCACTGAGCCATGTGTTAGAGCAGAATGTTACACTTGTCTTATCCAATAAAATTACAGCTTACTTACATAAATTATAATAAAGTTTGTTAGTGACTTGCAGCAAGTCTGTGGTTTTCTCCGGGTACTCCAGTTTTCTCCATGTATAAAACTGACTGCCACTATATAGCTGATATATTTTTTGAAAGTAGCGTTAAACACCATAACCCTAACACTACAGTTCTTATTGCATATACTACTGTAAATTCAGAAATTATTGTGATGTTTTTTTTATTGCGAAAAATGCGACTGAAGTGAAATCGCAATAATTAAACCTCGTATTTCAGAATCATATGTATCCATTTGTACTAGAGGACTTCATGCTTCGCAATAATAAAAATTGCAATCTGTGAAAATTTTCGAAGATCACAATAATAAATGAACGCAATAATTTCCGAATTTACAGTAATCAAAAAATATTTCAGTTATATCATGGCAGTCATTTCTATTGATGGATAAAACCAATAACCTTTGTTGAAAGTGACATTAAAAACCTTAATCGTAACCCTATAGATACCTTTAACAGTTGAAGAACATTAGTTTGTACTTATTTACTGATGTATTTGACTGAATATTTACCTGTAGTTTTCAATTAAAATCATTATGAAAAGAAAGTTTAAACAGTGATGATCAACAATTCCAGTGATATCAAGAAAAACAAACAATCACTTCTCACCTCAAACCATTGAACTCAAAAATACCCCTGACATATGACATTGGAAATCCAGGTCCTGGCTTGGAACAGGCACAAAAATGTGGCAGGGTTATTGCGGTCAGTGTTAATTTATATAAGCAATTGATGTGTGTCACTGTCTGCTTTCTATCTATTCAAAACAATGATCAAATATTTAAAAAAAGAAACCACTGTCGTCAGTCTCGAGAGAAACAATTCAGATGAGAAAAGTAAAAAATAAAGCAACATGAAATTCACCAAGATTTTATAGTATACATATATTTAAAAAAAATTAATTTAGACTTCTTTAAAATAATCCGAAACACCAAGGTACCAGGGAAATGTGTCAGATTTTACAGGATGTCAGAATACTTAGGTTTTATTTTAGTTAACAGGAATACTTTGGGACCATAAATTTTTGTCGGATGTCACTGGATGTCGGAAAACTCAGGTGTCGTATTGCACAAGTTCCACTACTGTATTAGTAATTAAAGTGTACATATCTATATTTAGGCATTAAAAAGGAATGGTCATGTAGTAGGTATGACTGGAGACGGTGTTAATGATGCTGTGGCTCTGAGGAGTGCTGACATAGGTATATCTGTAGGTACTGGTACTGATGTGTCTAAAGAAGCTGCTGACATGATCTTAGTAGATGATGACTTCTCTGTTGTATTGTAAGTATTTACAAATTTTACTCTTAAAAGTACACGGCTGAAACACAATATAGGGCTCATACTCACAAGCAGTGTGTTATGTGCAATATTAACCTACTTCCATTGAATGTAAAGGTGTCACTCTAATATCATGTTTTGGATGGTGAACCACAGAAGTTGCATACAAAATTTCAAGAAGATATCTCTCATAGTTTTTGAGTAACAAGCAAAAGGGTACCGAAAAATTTGCACAAATAAGGCGTTATGCTGTTGCACTTAAAATTTGTTTATTTTTACACCAAAATTTACTTTTCAAAATAGGAAAACAATAAAACTATTTTAATATAAATCTTTAGAAAAATTTATCGGGATTAATTTGATACCAAATTCATGAAAATCGGACATCAATTTGAGAAATTATCAGGCTTTATCCAATAGGTATGTTTCTATCAGAAATCTGTAGGGTCCATAACCAGTAAAAAAATCTTCTAGAAAACACAGTCAAAAGATTGATATTTTCATGTTTGAAGATGTAAAATACATAGAGTAGTTATAATCAGTCAAAATATGAGCAATTGTAGACAGAATAAAAACTGCAAAACAGAAAATATGGTTACAGACACTACAAAAACCATGTAACTATATTTAAGGGTGTAATTATAATCTTGTGTGAATAAATGTTAATTAAAAAGAGAAATAACAAGTAATTCTGAGTAATCTTAACATCATACCAACTTCAGACATTATAGATTATAGAAAACATGTTGCTTTTAAGAATGACAGTACTTGACTTTTCAGCTCTGCTGCAACACTGAATTGCCCTTTATTGTGTTTTACCCGACAACATATTTTACCCCCGGTTTTTAGTGGGGTTCGTGTTACTCGATCTTTAGTTATATGTGTATGTTTTGTAGATTAGTGTTTGTCCTTTTGTACTTTTTCTTTTGGACATTGTGTTGTCTTTTTTTCTTGGATATACAGATTCTGATTACCCCTTTGGTATCTTCAAACTCTTCTTACCCTTCAACATAAAACATGTGAATGATATAGTAATTACCTGTATATGGCTCTGTTTGTCCATCCATCCTTTTTTCAAACAGATGGAAAACTCTAGACGACAGTATAAATTTGTGTCAGTCAGTCTTTCCCCCTCCCCCTTTGTCCCCCCTGAAGAAATTGATTTTTAACTCTTCATGTTTTCACAGGTGTTACCGTTTGTTTATAGAGTCACTTGCATTTGAGAAATGTGTTAGATAAATGCAACTTCCTTAGTCAAGCAAAAAATTAGACAAAAGTTTGCAGTTTTTAGTTATTCTTCTCCTTACTTTTCCATATTTTATGAAATTTGGTTTCAAAATCTAGCTTCTCCATAAATATAAGGAGTTTGAGATATGTATATTTCTACAGAGTTTGAGTGTTTGGAGTTATTTCAGGAATTCTGGTGTTGTGCACCATTAAATTGAAAAATCATATCGAATTAGCTTTTATTTATATAATAGTTACTTATGTATAGGGCATTGTCATGATTTATAGACTGCCCAAGGGACAGTAGTACTGACTGAAACATTGATAATGCCTGAGCCACAGGCGAGAGCATTATCAGTGTTGAATTCAATACTACTGTCCCAATGGCAGTCTATATATCATGATAATGCTCTACACAGCTGTACGATCTCTGTTGCGTTTAAAAAAGGGAAGCAATTCTAAAACCTCTAGCACTCATTAACATTATAATGCCTGTCATATGATCTTACTGTGTATATCTCTTAAGATTACTTTCTGTTTTATTTTTATAGAGATAAAAATTTGAAAGTCTTTTTTATTGTTTTTATGTTATAGGTCAGCTATTGAAGAAGGAAAATCTATATTTTACAACATTAGAAATTTTGTGAGATTTCAACTCAGCACGTGAGTATATAAAAAATAGATGAAAAAGATATGATTACAATTACAGAAAACTTAAAAACAGGATTCAATGAGGTATTCTTTTCTTTTAAGGAAAATACTTGAATAAGCAAAAATTTCATCATTAAAGCCTGTTCAGATTCAGAAAAAAATATTTGCCTTAAAGGGGAATTTGCAGTAGTGCCTACCGACAAAATTGAAGGCGGAGCTTATCATCAAAAATTCCTGTTGATATGAGCAGCATATTTATGAAACTGTATGTCACATGGCCAACGTGACCTAAGGATCACATAGCTCAGAAATTTGAATTTTCGAAGTGATTTTTGTAGTTTTTAGACTGATGAAAAATATTAATTTTTAAAACGACTGAAAGTTTGGGAGGGAGGAACACTAAAGCAATAATTTTTTTATTAGAATAACGAAAATTTGAAATATCTTTTAATCTGTAGATTCTAAAGTAGAAGTGTAAATGAGAGTTGTGTAGAAAATCAAGGGTGCTAATTTAATTTGGAAGTTTGCAGACCCCTGCTCATATAGAAAAATTGCATTTTAAAGGAGTTTTTGGGTGTATATTTTGACAAAGTATTATGAAATACGGAGGGAATAAGTCTATAAAAGAGAACAGCCTGCAGCTGTGGGCTTAAATTCCTGAGGACAATAGACACTCGACGGTCACCCGAAAGATTCCATTGTTCTCCATATAGCCCGTCACCATCTCCTACACGCACTATTGAGTTAATTGATTTTTACCTGTAGCATATTTTACCTGTATTTTTCATTATTTTGATTTTTTCACTAAATATATAGCACTTCTGTCTTTAATAGTGAAAAAATTAAATCTTCATATATCATATAATATGAAGAATATATCATTGTCGTTTTGTTCAATTCAGTATGATAATTTATATACATGTAAGAAACGGAACGAAAATTGAGATTGTGCAACTTCCTAATTAAAAAATGCTCATACAATTAGTACATTTTTAAATTACAGAACCTCAGAGATCAATTGGAGGATTGATTTTTGTGGGGGGGGGGGGGGGGGG
>MJUT01064705.1:551403-577980 GCA_002080005.1 Gigantidas platifrons
CTTATCACTGATAGCAGTTTGTACCGTGACTAAACTACCCAATCCACTTAATGCCATGCAGATATTGTGGATTAATATTATAATGGATGGTCCACCGGCTCAAAGGTTAGTACTGAACATAACACAGAAGTATTGTCACGAGACATTACAGGTGTTTGTAGGTATAGACAACATAACACAGAAGTATTGTCATGAGACATTACAGATGTTTGTAGGTATAGACAACATAACACAGAAGTATTGTCANGGTGTTTGTAGGCATAGACAATAATAAAATGAAAATGTATAGATATTACATTGACACATAGTATGACCTGTTCAGCACATTATTTTCCCCCCATATCAATGTATTTATTAAATCAAGGACCTTGTGATTCTCAGCTTTCAGGACTCTGTCACATACTAAACAAAAATTTTTTAATTTTGTTTACATTGTAAAAAAATGTTACATATTCAGAATAAATTTATTTCAAACTTTAAAAGGTGAAAATGATGAATTTACAGAATTATCAAAAATAGGAAAAAAATTACTACTTGTGAACTCTTTCAACTTTCAAATTTTACATTTGTGCATAGATAGAAATAGTATTTATTTTAATCATACTTGTTCAAACAAGAACAATAACTCATGAATGTTCTTTTTTCAGTCTTGGAGTGGAACCAGTTGACCATGATGTGATAAAACAGCCCCCAAGAAAAGTAAAAGATCCAATCATAACACAGAATTTAATTATTAGTATACTTATATCAGCTACTATAATTGTCACAGGCACTCTGTGGGTTTTCTGGAGAGAGGTAAGTCAACAGTGACATTCTCATCCTGTAATATTGGCACCATAATGTCTGTTTTAGGAACTTAGCTGCATCTTCTTTGGTCTAAATCTGTTTTTTAATTTAAAAAAACAGTCAACAAATATATTTTTTTAATATTCAGTATTGGCTTATCAAAAAGAGTCTGTAGATGGGAGCATGAGAATCTAGGTTGGAAAGTATTCCTCTACATTTGAAAATGACATATTTGAGTAGTAGATCAATAGATTCAACTGTATATGGATATGGATGTAAATGAACATTAGAGACCATCAAACATTACACTTTGACACAAATTAGTAAAGGAACAGCTTGTAGTAAGACATGATATAGATGTAAATGAACATGAGAGACTATCCAATATTACACTTAGACACAGCTTAAAGTAAAGGAACAGCTTGTAGTAAGACATGATTTAGATGTAAATGAACATGAGAGACTATCCAATATTACACTTAGACACAGCTTAAAGTAAAGGAACAGCTTGTAGTAAGACATGATATAGATGTAAATGAACATGAGAGACTATCCAATATTTCACTTGATATTTTGGTACACAGCTTAAAGGAACACTGCTTTTATTGCTGTTCTACATTTCACAGTCACAGTAGAGTCATCAACAATGAATATAACCCATACCCTAAAATGAGTGTGAGATTTCCGCTAACCTGTAGTTGACCAGTACTGTTTACATCTTTTAATAAACACATCCTCTGGGCATCTTTATCATTTTGATGTTATTTGGTGTATATAATTTTATTTCTCAGATGAAGGGTTATTAACAAGCAAAGGTTATATCTATGTAAATATGACATTTTTTTCTATATTTTCAGATGAGTGACAATAAGATTACACCACGTGATACTACGATGACTTTTACTTGTTTTGTATTCTTTGATATGTTTAATGCATTAAGTTGTCGATCTCAGGTTTGTATTTTATCAGTTTTTACTTTTACTTTTTATGCTACTTTCAGCAATATTTCAGTTATATCGTGGCAGACATTTTTAGCTCACCTTGCCAGCACTTGGCGTCCATCGTCCGTCGTCTGTCGTCCGTTAACTTTTCACATTTTAATCTTCTCCTCTGAAACCCCTCAGCCAAATTAATTGAAACTTGGTAGGAAGCATCTATGGAAGGTCCTCTATATTGATTGCTCATTTCGTCCCAACCCATTAACAAACATGGCCACCACAAGCAATTCTTGTTTCTGATTGGCCTATTTTTAAAAATCTTCTCCTCTGAAACTACTGATCCAATTGAATTGAAACTTGGTAGGAAGCATCTATGGAAGGACCTCTATAAAGATTGCTCATTTCGTCCCAATCCACTAACAAACATGGCCGCCACAGGCAATTCATGTGTATGCTTTCTAAAAAAATCTGTTTTTCTGTGGAAAGAGAGATAACTCTAATTTAAATATTGATATTTACTTTAGTATAATCTGTTTTTCTGTGGAAAGAGAGATAACTCTAATTTAAATATTGACATTTACTTTAGTATAATACAGTTAAAATGAATCTGTATAAAACAATGTGACAGAGATACCCACCCTAAACCATATATATTTATGATCAGGGTGACTAGGCAAATTAAATGCACTATAGCTCAGGCCCCGGGGATCATACCCCACCCCCTACCTGAAGTGAACTTTTTAATGGTTGAGATCCCCACCCCTAAACCATATATATATTTATGATCAGGGTGACTAGCCAAATTAAATGCCTTATAGCTCGGGCCCCGGGGGTCATACCCCACCCCCTACCTGAAGTGAAGTTTTTAATGGTTGAGAGCCCCACCTCTAAACCATATATATTTATGATCAGGGTGACTAGGCAAATTAAATGCCTTATAGCTCAGGCCCTGGGGGTCAAACCCCACCCCTATAGGCTATGGAATGTTCTGTATTAAGTTTCTTCAGAGCAGAATGCAAGGTGAGCGACACAGGTTCAGCTCAGTGCTGAGACTCTAGTTATTGATGGATAAAACCAATGGTCTACCACTAGTCCCAGACATACCTTATTACATTAGCTAAAAACATCAATGGTGTAATAGTTTGTGTGTTCACCTCAAGTGTAGTAGATTGTGGATTTGAGCTCTGGTTGAGTCAAACCAAAATAAAAAACTATAAAATTGGTATTTGCTGCTTCTCTGTTGAGTATGCTGTACATTTGTATTAAGGAAAAAGAACAAAGACTGCATGGCCTGGAATCAGGATAATTAGGAATGTTGTTTCAGTGATCTAGCACTATGAAAATCATAGTTAGCAAGGGCCCGGGTGGCTCAATGAGTTAGGTAGTTGGATTACCTAACAACTCATACAAGCCTAACACCAATATGGCATGGGTTCGCGCCCAACTTTGTAAATTACAAAAAGGGGGCACTCGACTCGTAGCCACAAGTGATAAAGTTTACCAGTTCCTTGCCCATGATCGGTGGTTCTTTTCGGGTACTCCGACTTCTTCCACCACTAAAACTGGTCCCCATGATATCACTGAAATATTGCTGAAAGTGGTGTTAAACAGAATCAATCAATCAATCATAGTTACCATGTTCATCTAGTAATTACATAATATCAACTATTAATTGAAAGGTAGTAGTTTTTCCTGTGGTATTTATGAAATATTTTGATGAAGTTTTGTATTGGTTATTATTAATTGTTTTCTTCATAATAATTTATGTATTTTTATCATTAATTTAATATTTAGATAAAATAATATGATAGTATTTTTTTCATTGTAGACTAAATCTGTTTTCCAAGTAGGTTTGTTTACAAATAAAATGTTTGTTGTGGCTGTAGGTGGGTCTATAATAGGTCAACTTCTTGTTGTGTATTTTCCACCTTTACAAGCTGTTTTTCAAACTGAGGCATTATATTTATCAGGTAAATACTCATTTTTATTTTTGTAATATACTTAAAATGATGAAGAATGCAGTATTGAATTAAGAACAAGAAAAGATTTCACACACACACACTTTTCACAGAGTCTCTAATCTTACGTCATAAACACATTTTGTTTTAATCTACATGTTGTTGTATCTTATTTTAAGCATCATAGTCAAAAGACATGTAAATGTATCTTTTATAGATGTTTACTCAGCCACATCATGTATTTCAGTTTTCTAGCAAAATAAAAATTGTGCACATTATATACCTGTTCTTTTGAATTGTCACCATGAAGTAAAATAAGTATTAGGGTTTGGTGTTTAATGCCATTTTCAACAATATTTCAGTTATATCGTGGCGATCAGTTTTATTGATGGAGGACACTGAAAGAACCCAGAGAAAACCACAGACAAGCTTTATCATATAATCTTGTATTAAGTACACCTCACAATGACCTAGATTTAAATTCACAACTTCAGTGATGATAGGCACTAATTGCACAGGTAGTTGTAAATCCAATTACTTTATGATCCCGACGACGACAGCCCCCCATATATTTAAACATTGTGTATTATGGAGACTGTAAATATAATAAACAAATAATTGTTTCTCTTTCAGACTTTTTATTTCTACTAGTTTTAACCTCAAGTGTGTGTATTGTGTCTGAGATTAGAAAATTTATAGTTAGAAGACGAGGACATACAACACATATAGATCAAAATGTAGACTTCATGGTGTGATCAAACTGGTGCACATGTTGTATACTCCATGGTGTGATAAAATTTGTGCACATGTTCAGAATTTTAGATATTTTATTTTTACAAACATTCCTACATTATTTATTTATATACATCAACGTGTGTGGAGACATGTATTGTCTACATTGTGTATTTAATTAGAAAATTAAATAAATTCAGGGTTAAATATTGAACTATCATGGAAGAACACAACTTAAAATAAAAAGGGTTGAATAAGGATGCGAGTACATTTTTAGTTCAAAGATTGCAACAATAACATGTACATGCAAAATAGAATTTTGTATTAAAAAAGGGTCAAATATATTTTGTGCTAAAAATATCAACAATGCATGAGTATTCAAATGAATTAAAATTTCATTGCAGCTAAAAATAAAATAAATCTAAGATTTTTAAAATTTCAATAAACGGAAATAAGTTGATTGTAACTGATGAAGGATAATCCATGAAAGTCATTCATCTTATTTCCAATGGGATGCTATATTTTAAGGTTTGAAGTACAATGTAGGTATTTCAAGGTTAGGGATAAACATGAGCTGGAATGGGGGTTATTATTTAATATAAATATTTTATATTAAATAATACCCCCATTCCAGCTCCTGTTCAATATAATTGTATGATTTTATTATACACCCACTCGTAAAGAGGGGGTTATATTGCAATCACCTTGTCCATCCGTTCGTTAGTCCGTCCGTTCACACTTTCGTAACAGATATCTCATGATCAGCTTCTACTGGAAGAAATGATTTTATATTTGATATATGGCTTTGGCATGGTGACTTGTATCATGTCTCCCCTTTCCAGGTTTACTGCACATCTACTTCCTGTTTACCGTGCGACTTGCAAATGAACGAGTGGGGGTATTCTTAGCACGACGTAGCGTGCAACATCTTGTTTTATTTGGGAAATAAAGTGAATGATGACAATTTAAAAAATCTTTTTCCTTATTTTGGCATTTAAAAACTAAACAAATATCCAAATAGAATTTACATAAATATTGCATTTTTATCTCTACAGAGTTTCAGTGACAAATAGACTTTGCTACATTAGTCCCTTTCTTACTAATAACTCCTTAAGATATATTGTTGAAATCTTGATTGACCACTTATGAGTAATGAACTATTAATGTTTCGATCGGGAGTGGTTTGAAAATATAAAAAAGATCTGGAAATTCTCATAGCTAAAAAGCATGTTAAATCACAATAGACAGCTATGATATGTTATTAAAGTGTCATAATTACAATATGTACTGCATATGATCTGAAAAAGGTACTAACATTATTTATTCTAAACAAACTTTGGCTGAATAGTAAATCTTTTGCTATTTAGTGATTAACAACTAGGGATACTAAGTAAGAGCTGTATACCTAGTAATTAGTTTACAGCAAAATTTAGTGCAATAAAATCATTATTTGTGAGAAAAAAAAGAAGAAAAAAAAAGACTATTAGTAAGGGAATGTTGTTAGTAAATACAAGTCGTCAGTCATGATATGAACTTTCATAGCCATGATTTATGGGATTATTAATAAGAAAGGGATTTGTAGAAAGTCTAAGTGACAAAATATTCTTCTGTTTTCACTTGTTTAATTGCCCTGGTTTGTAATTGTACAACATGTACCAGCTAATTATGATCTTTACCTGTACAGTCAAACATATATTAAGAGGTCACCTTTGGGACACAGAAAAAGTGGTCTTTTAAAGTGACCTCTTTACAGAGGTTCAATTCATATGCAGTGTTCATGAGAGGACAAGAAAAGGTGACCTTTTAATACAGGTGACTGCATAGGCAGATTACACTGGAGTTCTTTATGATAATGTATAGAAACATATGAGCCTTGCCTGTATAGTATGATGTTTTACATCACTCTTGTGCAGTTGTTGGTCTATTTTCATCAAACTTTATACACATTGCATATCTATTGAGGTCTATTCCATTATACAAAGTAAAAAAATGTGGAATAGGAAGGACATATTTCTTATGGTGTTAAAACAAGTAATAGTTTGGATAGAAAGGGAGTTGAAAATCAACCCATAACCAACATAATTTCTTACCTGATTTTGGCTGATATTTAGTTGGCACAAATCTGATAATGTATCGAGTCATGATATATATAGAATAACAGCGGTTATGAAGGTCGAGACAGTCATTATCGCTAGTATCGCAGCAAGGTCGATAGGTGATGTGTGATAATGTATGTTGAGACTCAGATATGATAGTAGTGATAATGTATGTCAAGGACCTTCATAACTGACATTATTGTTTTTATTGGCAGTATTATAATGTGTTTGATGTCACACGGGCCGATATTTTTCAGTATCTGATTCAGTTTGTTGATACTAAGAATATCACATGACCAAATCAAAGATCAAAATATCAAAATTACTGATAAAAAAATGTATATCCCAGCATACAATAACTATTACAACATGATAAAATTGTAGGTTGGGATGACATATATTGACACTTAAATCAGTCCTTTAGCAAAAATATCTGACAGCTCCACTAGCATCTGATACAACTCAATCTGAACTTTTATCCATGTGGACTGTAATATTCTCTATGACTTCTTTTCTTGAACATTAACCAGCTGCCAAGATTTAGTCAACAGCATTATACTTCTTTTCTTGAACATTAACCAGCTGCCAAGATTTAGTCAGAAGCATTATACTTCTTTTCTTGAACATTAACCAGCTGCCAAGATTTAGTCAGCAGCATTTTCATTGGTTAATCTAAAGTTGACCTTGACATAATATTAAATAGGGTTGTGTCATGTTAACGGAGTGTAACTATTTACATATCATTTATGCAGTGTGTTTTATAAAAAATGTTTCATAATTTGTTAGATATTTTTTTCTACTGTGATTATTATTAATGATTGGAGGACTGCCCCATTTATAATATTATGATGGCAAATGTACATGTATATCATCAGTTGTGTATTTCTTGGTAATGAGATTATTTAAGTTACAATGTAGTATAATCTAGAGCTTTCGTTCATGAGCTATTTATTAAAGACTGTAAATGCTGAAATATTTTTGTTGGGAGGTCGATTTATTTCACATTCCACAAAAATATTTACAGCGTAACTTCTGTATATATTGATCTTTTATATATGTATGAGAGAAAGCACAGTTTTCTTGTGTGATAAAAGTGTATTTAAATGTTAAATGTATGTCTGACAGGTACATGTATTGCGAAAATCAAACCCAATTTTAAGCTCAACTGCCCATAGACCATGTTTTCTATTGCCATCACTTACCATCTGTCTGTCTAAATGTTTTGAAACTTCCTCGACTCTGAAACCACTTTGAACCAAACTTGGCTCGAGTCATTCTTAGGATGTGTACTTTCAAAATTGAATTCAGTGATTCTCCCATCCAATCAAAATTGTGTGCTGTAACTAAGAAATAAAAACATAGGGGCTAAACACTTAAAGTAGTCAAAACTTTGCATTTAAGATACAAGTGACTGAGATTTAAACAGTATGTACATAAGAAACATTTCTATAACATATATTCTACAAGAGTTTGAATATACTAACGAGGTTTAAATTGATACATATAGTAAATTAGGATGATTTCGACAATTATTTTTAAAATCGTCCTTAAAAAAAATTAAAATGTGGTTTTACCAGTGTGGTCCTTGGGCAACAGGACTAGCCTATATTCATCTGCCCCTAATACAAGACAGCAAGTTACAATATAATGATTTACAATAAATAAAAATACACAAGTTATGTTACAGACAGTAACTCCCAGTGGATTGGTCAAGGAGGAATAAACTATATGAGAAATAATTGTATTCTCTCAAAAAGTGTAGCATAGTAACCTATGGATAAAATGTTTTAAATAATAAGCCCTTAAACTATTGAACCATTTGAAAGCAAAGTTGGCTGGAAATGTTCCTTACATAATCCTCTAAAAAGATGCTTCATTTTGTTTCTTTGTATTTTTTGTTTCTTTGTTTGTTGTGTTGACACAAAATCCAAGATGGCCACCATTGCAGGACATAGTTAACGTAGGACCTTAAATGAAAAAATTATAAAAATATTTTTCCCCCAAATGATAGACATGATTTAACGTAAACTAAGTGAGTGATACAGGCCCAAATGATCTTCTAGTTATGTGTTCTTAAAGTATAAAGTACTGTGGTTAGCTATTTTTATTTTGCCTGCACTTTTAATTTCAAGTTTCAACATAAAAGACTACAAAATTGTATTTATATTTGAATGTAAATAATAAAATATATTTTATGAGTGTTGCAATTGTTTTATTGCTATCATACAGAAATAAACCAGCTGTTCTGTTTTACAGAACTTAATAAGGTGTGATCTGTCTTACCAAAATTACCTATCTGTCTTAGAGGCCATTGTAGTCGTGTTTGTATGGTAGTTGGATTTATTACTACCTATGCAATCAGTGCCTATCAACACTAACATGAGTTCGAATCCAAGTCATGGTGAGGTGTACTCACTACAACATTATATGATAAAGTTTGTCAGTGACTTGCGGCAACTCAATGGTTTTCTCAGGGTCCTCTGGTTTCCTCCACCAATAAAACTGACTGCCACGATATATCTGAAATATTGTTGAAAGTGGTGTTAAATACCATAAACCTCTGGCTGCTCTGTGTTACTGAAAGTACCTAGCTGTTCTGTCTAGCAGAAATTAACCAGTTCTGTCTTACAGAAATGACCTAGCTGTTCTGTCTTAAAGAAATTAACCAGCTTTTCTTGTCAGACAGAAACTAACTAGCTGTTCTGTCTTACTGAAATTACCTAGCTGTTCTGTCTAGTTACAGAAATTAACCAGCTTTTCTGTTTGACAGAAATTACCCAGCTGTTCTGTCTTACAGAAATTACCTAGCTGTTCTGTCTGACAGAAATTACCTAGGTGTCTGTTCTGTCCAACAGAAATTACCCCGCTGTTCTGTCTCACAGAAATTACCTAGCTGTGCTGTCTGACAGAAATTACCCAGCTATTCTGTCTTACAGAAATTACATAGCTGCTCTGTATGACAGAAATTACCTAGCTGTTCTATCTAACAGAAATTGCCTAGCTGTTCTGTCTTACAAAAATTACTTAGCTGTTGTCTTACATAAATTACCTAGCTGTTCTGTCAGACAGAAATTACCTAGCTGTTTTGTCTGACAGAAATTACATAGCTGTTCTGTCTGACAGAAATTACCTAGCTGTTCTGTCTGACAGAAATTACCTAGCTCTTCTGTCTGACAGAAATTACCTAGCTGTTCTGTCTAACAGAAATTACTTAGCTGTTGTCTTACAGAAATTACATAGCTGCTCTGTCTGACAGAAATTACCTAGCTGTTCTGTATGACAGAAATTACCTAGCTGTTCTGTCTTACAGAAATTACTTAGCTGTTGTCTTGCATTAATTACATAGCTGTTCTGTTTGACAGTATGACAGAAATTACCTAACTGTTCTGTCTGACAGAAATTACCTAGCTGTTCTGTCTGACAGAAATTACCTAGCTGTTCTGTCTAACAGAAATTACTTAGCTTTTGTCTTACAGAAATTACCTAGCTGCTCTGTCTGACAGAAATTACCTAGCTGTTTTGTCAAACAGAAAGTACCTAGCTGTTCTGTCTTACAGAAATTACTTAGCTGTTGTCTTACATTAATTACATAGCTGTTCTGTTTGACAGTATGACAGAAATTACCTAACTGTTCTGTCTGACAGAAATTACCTAGCTGTTCTGTCTGACAGAAATTACCTAGCTGTTCTGTCTGACAGAAATTACCTAACTGTTCTGTCTGACAGAAATTACCTAGCTGTTCTGTCTGACAGAAATTACCTAGCTGTTCTGTCTGACAGAAATTACCTAGCTGCTCTGTCTGACAGAAATTACCTAACTGTTCTGTCTGACAGAAATTACCTAGCTATTCTGTTGTACTGAAGTTAATCAGCTGTTTAGTCTGACAGAAATTAAGCAGCTATTCTGTCTTTCTGAAATTACCTGGCTGTTCTGTCTGACAGCTATTGAACAGCTGTTCTGTCTTACTGGTTTACCTAGTGTAGAGGTAATACATTTGGGCTAGTGAGCTCCTGCGAAACTACTGAAACTAACCAGCTGTTTAGTCTGACAGAAATTAAGCAGCTATTCTGTCTTGCTGAAATTACCTGACTGGTCTGTCTCACTGAAACTAACCAGCTGTTCTGTCTGACAGAATTTAACCTGATTAATTTGTAGTAATTTAATCAAATGAGGGTTTTAATAAGTACAAGAAAAGTTATTATTAAATATGTATACTACATGATTGTTCTTTATTATTGTTTTAACCTTGCAGTAAGTGATGAAAAATAAACCCGTTTTAGATCAAATAAGAAATAACGAATATTATTTCAAGATTTTGATATTATTTTATATGTACATGTATACATATCTCTGTAGTAAACCACTGCCATGATGAAGTCAAATTTCAAAAAGGAATAATAATGAATTCATCATGTCAGAAAATGAAATGATAAAAATTTGATTGTTTCAATTTTTGGAGCAGACTAAAATGATAGTTTTAAATAAAAATTAGATTTTAAAAGCTGGTACAGTGTACTGATGATAATCAAAATATTTGAAATCAACAATGGTAGATACAAACGTTGAGCGTCCATTTTATTATTGGTTGTAATTCTATGATCAAACTATATTTTCCCTTTTTATTGTGCATTTTAATGTCTTTATTTGTCATCGTAATGCAGCTTTTTGTTATTCTTGAGTGATATGTGACTGAAAAGTTATGTTTTCTAATAAAAAAAATTTCAAATATGAAATTTTGCTGTTTTAGTCCAGTCCACATTGAGCAAGCAAATACATATTTTTAGCTCACCTTGCCAAAGCCAATGTGAGCTTTTGCCATCACTTGGCGTCCGTCGTCCATTAACTTTTCACATTTTAATCTTCTCCTCTGAAACCCCTCAGCCAAATGAAGTGAAATTTGGTAGGAAGCATCTATGGAAGGTCTTCTATAAAGATTGCTCATTTTGTCCCGATCCATTAACAAACTAGGGTGTATTTCTTTCGTCAGTCTCGGACATCCAGAACACGTTCTACTCAATGAAGTGCACCGGAACTGTGTGCGGGAACAGTCGGAACAGTGTTCAACGTGCACCACTTTTTTAGGTAGTGCAAACAGAATCCAAAATGGCGACCGAAAGCGAAACCATATATATGTGCTCAGATTGTGGGATTTGCTTTGCAATTAAAGCAACATTTATTAATCATATTTGCAAAGGTGAATATGCATGCACTTATTTTAAGCATTTTATGCCGTAATGACATTTATTGACTTTGACATAGGTTGATAGAGAGGTTTATCAACCTGTCAGTGTCAGAAAAGAATAAATTAATATTCACAGAGCCGCAAGCGGTATTAATTTTGTTTACGATAAACGTAACCCTCGTTCCGTTTGTGCTCCAGCGAGCACTTAATTTTGTCAGAGATTGCAGTGCTGTGACTCGGGGGAGAAAAGTGACGGGGATGTGCATTTATGAATATGGAAAAGGTACCCGAGTCCAGTTTAAACCGTTACCAGTCATTATCAATACCATACAAAAACAAATACCAATGTACCTACTGCAATTTGATATTATTAAAAAGAAGAGATGGTGGTAATGTAGGAAATACAAATTCGCTTAACCTTATGTCCATTTATAACCTGTATAATGACCTTTTGTAAATATTTGTGATTATTACATTGTACATCCAAGCAAATACCAGTGAAAAACATAGCCCAAATAAATACCAATTGATTCACTCAAAAAGATACTCAGAAGCAATACCAAAAAAGCTGAAAAATGGGCCCAAAAGAAACACACCCCTGTATATAATTTGAAAGGAAAAGAGACCCCCCTGCTGGGGGATGACTATTTGAAGGGTTTTTTTTCTGGTGCGATTACTTATTTTCAAATCAAATCAAATAAGCTTTATTTACAGTCGGCAAGACATAACAACAATACAACATAAGCTCTTAAGAGCTTTTGAACCGCAGTGAATGATTTTTTCGCACACAATGACGCACAAATATTTAATTCCATAGGGACCTACAATTTAACTTGCAGTGGCTATGTTTTTCACTAAAGAAAATATTTTGAATTTCAAAGAAAAATATTTTGGCCAGGAAGATGAGGAAAACAAATAATCTAAATCATGCCTTTTTTAATAGTATAAAATAAAGGGGTAAAAACCATATAGCCCTTCAAGGTAAATGGTCAGTCCCTAATTGAAGATTAAGAAAAAAACTTCATGTAAATAGATATAGGTTGTAGTTGAATTTGGTCCCTTGAATCCACTGGGGGAGGGGGTGGGTCAAGGTTAATTTATATTATTATGAAATTTAACTTATGTTGAAAATAATTTCATTTATAGGCAACAATAACCCCATGATTATTGCAAGTACAAATTTTAATTCGGAGGACCTTGCAATGGAGAAGAGAACCCCTGAGGACAAGAGGAGAACCATGTTTGAATGCAAAGACTGCAATAAATGGTTCTATGACACAGAGATATTTTCCAGACATACTTGCATAAATGCTGATAATCAGGGTAAACATTAATAATGTTATAGACATATATAGTACATGTAAACATGACTAGCGATGATACTTGCCTTTTTTTGTGTGAAAAAGTAAGGTCGACTACTATAGTATGACCCATGTACATTTGTTTTATTTTTATCTGATGCTTGATAGATAGGTAGTAATGTCTGCTAAAAAATATAAGTCGGTTGTATCTTTTATTTACACTTTAGTGGTGGGATTTTCATCTTTGAAACACATTTTCTAGTTTATAATCAAAATCAAATCAAATGTTTATTAATCCAATCATGGTCCCACAGGGGGCAGTTACATAGATATAACAATTATGATTAATACAGTAGACAGTACATTGCTTAAAACAGTAAATGTAAATAATTTAAATTGATAGTATACTCAGTAGTGATACAATACAATGTATATGTGGTACTATTGTACCTGATCTCTGCCAAAGTGCAATCCAGGAAATTCAAAATATTCAGTTTCTTCATGTATGATGTAAAATAAACACACATTACTATTTATGACAGTTTATTTAATGACTTTTTTTTCTTTTTCTTTCCCAGATAAACCAGCAGCCTCTGCCAGTTCAAATAGTGAAGGTATGTTTTGGACACGTCCAGCTACTCTTTTATTAATTGAGGAGTACAAAAATCGCATGGATTTAGCTAATTCTGGAAAATTAAGAAAAAAGACTCTCTGGATGCAAATTAGTAATGTTTTACAAGCAAAGGGGCACAGTATGTCTAGTTCTCAGTGTGAAGGAAGGTGGAAGACCCTCATGAGAGGTCTTAAAAGTGTTCATGACCACAATAATAAATCAGACAATAATCCAAGGCAGTATCAATATGAAAATGAATTAGCCTTTATGGCTGAAAAGCCAAATGTATCAGAATCTTATGTTGTGTCTTCTGGAAGCAGTAAAGCCAAACCAGCAATTGCAAGCTCATCATGTGTTACTGCTCTGCCTAATAGTAATATGATTGAAAATGATTCAGATTCAGATTCTGAAAATACTCCTAAATGTAGCACGAAATTGAAAAAAGATGAATCTCCAGAAAATGAGCCTAAACGCAACAAAAAAGATATGATGATGAAGCTAAGAGGAAAGAACAGATGCACAAGGAGCACATGGGAATTTTTGTTGGTTTTTTGGAGGTTCTTAAGGGAGCCAGTGCTGAAAATAAGGACAAACATTAAAATATGAAAAAAAGTACAGAATGTTTGACTTGCTTTAGTATATTTTATTTTTCATTGACCTGTTCATGTATATATGTTGAGATTGTTGCTTCCTTTATTCACTTCCTTGTTTTGTTTTAAAGATTCTGATGTTTGGAAGATGAAAAAAAAATAATAATGTGCATTTGTAAAATGTGGTCATCATCATATGGTAACCTGTCTAGATTGCTCATAATTATTGTGAAATTTGTTTTTTGTTGTTGTATTTGATTTTTATAAAGCTGGGTGCTACACGTTTATGATTTTTTTATTTGTTATATATCAGATGTTATAAAGCTGGGTGCTACATGTTTGTGATTTTTTTTCATTGTTATATTTCAATTTTTATACATCTGGGTACTATGTTTTCCTTGTTTTTATATAATTATTTACAATAAAGCCAGATGCATTTTCTTTATTTTACTTCATATGGAAGGCTCATATATTTTTTTTACCTTTTTATATTATTTGTTGTCTGATTTTGAATAAAAGATTTCAGATTGAACTTGATGTTGGTAGTTTATTATTTACCTAAAGGGCACTGTGATCTTTTGCTATCACTTTGTGTCCGTTGTCCGTCTGTTAACATCTCACATTTTGATTTTCTTCTTGAGAACCACTCAATAGAATTTAATCAAACTTGGCATATATAAGTGTTCACTTTTAGGTCCTACACAAGTGTTGTTACTTTCTTGTCGATTTGTCATAAAACATGCCCGCAAGAGGACTTTGCACATTCTGATTGGTTGATTCTCAAGAACCACTGAAGGGATTGAATTGAAGCTTAGTATATTATGTTCCTATCAAGGTCCTTAACAAGTGTTCTTGCTCAGTTACTGTTTTCATCTTCTTCTTGAGAACATTGAACATAATTTAACCAAACTTGGCATTATAGTTATTTATTATGATGTCTTACACAGAACAGAACTTGACTTTGTATTTAAATCCAATTGGAACCCCAAAAAAGGTGCACCCGACTCGCAGCCGCAAGTGATAATGTTTACCAGTTGCTTGCCCATGGTCGGTGGTTCTCTCCGGGTACTCCGGCTTCCTCCACCACTAAAACTGGTCGCCATGATATAGCTGAAATATTGTTGAAAGTTACGTTAAACACTAAAAATCAAATCAATCAACCAATTGGAACCAGTTAAACAGGTGAGCGATTCAGGCTCCTTGGAGCACTAGTTAGATGGCCTAACCCAAAGGGCCATGTCAGCTTTTGTTATCACGCAATTTACGGTACTTTGAAAGAAACGTATGCTTTAAAGAAGGTAAAGCCAAGGATTTATATAGTGTAACGATATAATTGGGTCAGCGAAAGGATCACAAATAAGCGAAAAATATTGAGGCTAAGTGGGGAGGGGGAAAAGGACAGATGTTTACCTTGAAGTAAGGAAGAGGAGGGGGCATATATTTTTTGAATGAAACAAGTGCCTGTGATGAGGAGATCCCATACGTACATTGTTAAACCAAGGTTGGTATTTGCTCACCTTCTTTCAACTACAATGTCTGAAGGGGAAACCGTAGCATTTTTTTTATCAGACTTGAAATAAAAATACATAATTTTGGGTGTTGATCTCTTTGCCCTCTCGTATATTTGAAATGATAAAAATTACAACAAAGTTGTTGAAATACCCGAGAGGTGACTTTTTCAAAGTAATCAAGCTGCATAGGACAAATAAATGATATTTTTGTAAATAGAATAGAGCAAATATACTAGTATAGAATAAGCGACAAACCCCATCGAGCGAGCCCTACTTATCCGACATCCTAGTTCACGCTGACAAACCCCATCGAGCGAGCCCTACTTATCCGACATCCTGGTTCACGCTGACAAACCCCATCGAGAGAGCCCTACTTATCCGACATCCTGGTTCACGCTGACAAACCCCATCGAGGGAGCCCTACTTATCCGACACTCTGGTTCACGCTAACAAACCCCATTGAGCGAGCCCTACTTATCCGACATCCTGGTTCACGCTGACAAACCCCATCGAGCGAGCCCTACTTATCCGACACCCTGGTTCACGCTGACAAACCCCATCGAGCGAGCCCTACTTATCCGACACCCTGGTTCACGCTGACAAACCCCATCGAGCGAGCCCTACTTATCCGACACCCTGGTTCACGCTGATCATATCCAGGTTTGAACCAAGGGAACCTTCACCAATACGCAGCAATATAAAGGGTATGGATATAAAAGAAATACCGAATAACCGGTAATTTCTGTGACTACCTAATGTCTGCTGTATTCTGCGGTCAACTGTGGACCGCAGAAATTAAAATGGCAGAATATTATGTGTAAAATAAATTTGAATGTTACCAAAGAACTAAATATGTTTTTATTTCTAAGGACCACTGTAATGTGCACCAGTTGTTTATCGTAACATTGCTTCAGTTGTTGCTTCATGTATTACAAATAAAATGTTTTCGGTGCCGAGATTTTCAATCCACAAAAATTAAAGGTCTTCTTTTTAGTCCAAAACCGCAGAAATTACCAGCTATACGGTATGATAATCAGTATAATTTCAATAAATAATGAATAAATAGCTTTCAAAACACAGTTAATAAAGGTATCATTTCAATATTAATGGTATTGGACAGGAATAGTTTTCTTTGTACAAAACATCTGCATGTACAGGCGGATCCAAAACCAGAAATTTGATTTTCAACTTCACGTCGATATCGATCGCCGTCTTTTTTTTAAATTTTCAACGTCATGTCGATATCGATCGCCGTCTTTTTTTATTTTCAACGTCATGTCGATATCGATCGCCGTCTTTTTTTTTATTTTCAACGTCATGTCGATATCGATCGCCGTCTTTTTTTTATTTTCAACGTCATGTCGATATCGATCGCCGTCTTTTTTTATTTTCAACGTCATGTCAATATCAATCGCCGTCTTTTTTTTAATATACATGTACAATGATTTGAGGTGAGAGGTGATTGTTCGTTTTGTTTTTGTTGTTGTTTACATTGGTGATACATGTATTGTTGACCATTGACATTACTGTGTAAACTTTCTTTTCATAAAGATCGCTTCATTTTGTTTTTTTTCAAAGGAATTCAATAGGACAAAATTGTTAAAAATCGGACTTAAAATACAAATTAAAAAGTTATGATTTTAGGTGTTCGTCCCCTTGGTTCTCTTTAACCCCTTCTATGACGGAAATCATAATTATATAAGGTGCAATAAGATATTTTAAATGGTTCCATAGATTCGTTTCGTTCTCTTTTTAAGCCGTGAAACGTTCTTGGACAAAATAATTTTAATCAGGGGTGTTTGGCACTGGCAGGATTAATAAGATATATCTATTTTTTAGATTTATAGTGCTTACAAGAAGACTTTAGAGATACCAAAAGGGTCATTAGAACCCGTATATCAAAGGACAGACAATACAATGGCCAAAAGAAAAAATACAAAAGTACAAACATTAGTATGACTATTATCAAAACTCAGGTTCATCTCCTTCAGGTTAGGTAACCTCGGTCCAAAGTGGTCTTGTTATTCATTTGTGTTTCCAATCTTTTCACAATGGGCTATCTGATATAGATAATCCCAGAAACTTCTCACCCGGGCTTACATATATAGCAACATATTGCTAACTTCACAGCTAGTAGTCAGTAATTACGAACATTCGTTACCCGTTGCTTTTGTATGTACATTCCTATGTTGTAAGTTTATGATCATTTGAATTGTAGTGAATGTATGCAGTTTACTTATAGTTTGCTTATTTCTTTATGGTTACTGAAAATCTATAGATATATGTATATCCAAATGGGAGGCTTGGGATGGCAATGTCCGTCACATAAGATATATGTCATTTCTGTGTATGGAAATTTGACGTTTGTCTGCGGACTGGTTCCTGGTGTTGTTGGTTATATTGTCAACCATTACTATTTATCTAATAATGCACAATTTACTCCCATGAAGAAAACACTTGCTTGACGGGATCATTACACTAAGAGAGGAGACTTGGGTTAATTAAACTAAAGTAACCCACTCATTAGTCATTGACGCGACTGTATATAGCCAGGAAAGTAAGCGTCATGTATTTGTGTGTTCGGGTTACCAGGTTACTACATGTATTTGTGTGTTCGGGTTATCGGGTTACTACATGTATTTGTGTGTTCGGGTTATCGGGTTACTACATGTATTTGTGTGTTCGGGTTATCGGGTTACTACATGTATTTGTGTGTTTGGGTTATCAGGTTACTACATGTATTTGTGTGTTCGGGTTATCGGGTTACTATATGTATTTGTGTGTTCGGGTTATCGGGTTACTACATGTATTTGTGTGTTCGGGTTATCGGGTTACTACATGTATTTATGTGTTCGGGTTATCGGGTTACTACAAGTATTTGTGTGTTCGGGTTATCGGGTTACTGCATGTATTTGTGTGTTCGGGTTACCGGGTTACTATTTATTTTTATTAGATTGTGGTACTATTCTACCAGTGTGGTATATTGTGGTAATATTCTACCAGTGTGGTATATTGTGGTATTATTCTACCAGTGTGGTATATTGTGGTACTATTCTACCAGTGTGGTATATTGTGGTACTATTCTACCAGTGTGGTATATTGTGGTACTATTCTACCAGTGTGGAATATTGTGGTAATATTCTACCAGTGTGGTATATTGTGGTATTATGCTACCAGTGTGGTATATTGTGGTATTATTCTACCAATGTGGTATATTGTGGTATTATTCTACCAGTGTGGTATATTGTGGTATTATTCTACCAGTGTGGTATATTGTGGTATTATTCTACCAGTGTGGTATATTGTGATATTATACTTTATGCAAATTTCTAGACTATTGATACAACGTCATTGGTCGATTAGAAAATGGTATTTTTCACTAATTTTACGAAGCTCCACCTTCGTATCAATACCAAATCCTCTAGCTCCGCCTCCTCCTAGCAACGGGTGGTATTCTGTGTTGGCAACGGGTGTTATTGCAATACCACCCTCCGGACCGGAAACAGTCCATTCCGTCAAAGTTTTTAATTTAGTTTTACAAATAAATAAACAAACAGACGACAGTACGCTCTTGGACATTCAGACCACATTAACATGGCTTTTGCCGATATAACCAAAGATAATATTCAGGATTTGTTGACAAACAAGGACAGTAAGGAAATGAAGAGACAAGTGAACCGGGCTGTAAGGATATTTCGTAACTTTTTGTTAAATGACAATGTCAATACCAAGCTGGAAAGTTTGTCCAACTCTGAACTATTGTTAATGAACATTTGAGAACATTACACCATTGTTACAGTTGTTTATGTTTCCTTGTTAATTAAAAGTTTATTAAATTAGATATTGTAATTTAGTTCTGAGACAATTACCTTAAATCAGTATTAAAGCAACACACACCATTGACACTGTAATACCAGAGCATTCAGTATAATATAAAACATGCTGCCTTTAATTTCGGGTGTTATGGTAGATTACCACACTCAGAAAACCAATATCACCCTCGACTTCGTCTCGGGTGATATTGGTTTTCTGAGTGTGGTAATCTACCATAACACCCTCAATTAAAGGCAGTATGTTTATAGTATTATTCTACCAGTGTGGTATATTGTGGTATTATTCTACCAGTGTGGTATATTTTTTAACATATAGCATTATTTTATATGGTCTTAAAAACATTTCTGATTGAGGTATAAATATATTCATAACATGGGTTCGCGCCCGGCTTTGTAAATTACAAAAAAGGATGCACTCGACTCGCAGCCGCAAGTGATAAAGTTTACCAGTTGCTTGCCCATGGTCGGTGGTTCTCTCCGGCTTCCTTTACTATAAAAACTGGGCGCCATGATATAGCTGAAATATTGTTGAAAGTGGCGTTAAAACGCCAAAAATAAAATCAAATCAAAATCAAATCTTCACAACAGAAGAACTTATTCTGACTGGAAGATGAAGAAAAGTAATAATGGCACTGTTGCTTTACTTTTAATGATGAAACCGACCAAGACGACACGTACTACTAGTGGAGCAGTAAGTTCCTACACTTTCGGAGCTCATGTAGTGTTTTATGGATCATTGGGCCTTTTGTCCTTTTTATTGTGGCCGTAGTATTGTCTGTCCTGTTTCGAATTACGGCTTCTGTTGATATCTTGAAACATTTCTAATACGATACCTCATTGTCTTCATGCCTTTCACTTTTAAATATCATTTCATAGAACATTTTTTATTTTTTTTTCTCAACTGCAAACTACATCAATACAGAATATAGTACAATAATATAATAACATATAAAACATCATACAATCTATATAGTAAAGTACAATTAAATCTTTTTACAATCTGTTCCAATATATAATCATATGTATATTGCAGTGGATGTTTTTAAAAATTTATTTTTTAGAATAGAAAAGATGAGAAAAGAGGTATTTCGCAGAGTTAAAATTGTTTACTATTGAGATATGTGATAATTATATAGAACATCATTTATTGTCAATAGTAATGTTAAATGTTACGATTCTTGTGCAAGTAATATCTCGGCAATATCATGTCTGTCATGGTTTCTAGCATTCATCAGAGGTGTGACGCCATTTTTACAAGCGCGATTCATAATGGCTCCTTTGTCAAGAAGCAATTGAACAGATAACGGTTCTAAATCTTCACACGCCCAAAACAAGGGAGTCCTTCCAATACTGTCCTCCTTATTGACAAGTTCCGACATGCTAAATATATTCTTCTGGATTGTTTCTTCACAACTACTTGATTCTATGTTATTTTCAGGTATTACATTGCTGTTTAACAGTGTTTCAACGATACTGTTAGATCCTATTCTGATAGCAAATATAAGAGCAGTCCATCCTTTATTATCTATCTTCATAATGTCCACATTTCGCCGAAGAAGCATCGACACAATTTGTTTATGATCAGCCTGACATGCTGTCATTAACGGGGTCATACCGGTTTGGTCGTCTTGATTAACATTAGCACCTTTGTCAAGTAGTAATTCAACAAGATCACAGTGGCTCTTTCTACACGCATTCATGAGAGGAAACTGCCCATCTTCATTTCCTTGATTGACATCAGCCCCAGCGGCAATCAGTATGGAAGAAATATTATAAAGTCCTTGTAGACTACACCAATAGATAGGAGACATTCCATATCTGGTACATTTGTTCACGTCAGCATCATTGGCTATAAGTACTTTAACTATATCTTCATGTCCGGGATGACACGCTCTAAGGAGAGGTGTTCTGCTGTCACTGTCTACCATGTTAACAGATTCCCCTCTTTCAAGAAATACTGTCACCACTTCTAGCTGTCCACTTAAACATGCACCGTGCAAAGGTAAATATTTGTTACATGTAGAAAAGTTGACGTCATCTGTTACAAAGATTATACATTTAACTAGATCAACGTACCCCTCAACACAGGACATATATATCAATGATTTACCACTATCGTCGTCAGTTTTTGTTAATAGTGTTTTGATATTATCATAATGTTGTAGGTACTTTATCAACTTTGATCTGTATTTAGTAAATTTCATTTGCCTGTTGTAAATCAGATCACGTATGTTACCATTAAACGACTCCTCTATAACTCGTTTGAAATAGTACTCTTCGTTCTCTTCTTCTATAATGATAGCAAACTCCTCATAGAATTCATTTAAACTTTTGAATTGAGTTCTATCACGAATAACTTTTCTGTCTGCACATTTGATAAAACCTCTTTGCATTTTATTACCAAAATAAAAACAAATAAAATCGAATAGTTTATCGTGAACAGTGAGGTAAATGATATATTTATTAATAGATATATCAGAGTAACTTAATTCCGCTTTCTGCAAGTATGTATTTAGTAAGGAATTCAATTGCTCTACTAATATTTTAGAAGGAGTACCGCGATTAACTCCACATTCTTCTAACACTTGTTCCAATTTAAGTCTGCTTTGTTCCTCTGTAATTGTAGATACATCAATGTGATCATCATACACTACACACAAAAACAGAGCACATAGTTTGGTTTTATCATTCTGTTCATATAACTTATCTAGCTCCTCCATATATACTGTAAATGGATTATTAAAGAATTCCATCGCGTTAACACATTTACTTCTAGCATACAACGAACATAGTAATGGTACATATTTACATTTATCTAACTCTACATCAATTTCATGTACAACATCTTTTGAAAGATATTTGCTGGCAATTTGTAGTTTCTCTTCAGAAGAAAGTTGATATTTTGCAGACGATAAGTCGCAAGTATTTTGTGAAAATAAAGAAATTCGTTGAAACTGATTTTCGTTGAATATTTGCAATCGACAGGTAGCCAGTATTATTGTTTTTTCGTTCTCTGCCATTCTTTTGATAGTGTCTTCATATTTAATCCATTCTTCAATATCATTTTGATTGTCTGTGTACCTACCGCAGACATCATCAACAACAAACACCTGGTATCTGGTCCTTTTGAAATGTGTTTTGATGTCAGTTGGACCAGTACAAGGAACAATCTCATACCCCTGTCGTTTCCATAGTGACAAGGCCACGTGATGAACTGTTGCAGACTTCCCAATCCCAGGTATACCGATGACTGTCATTGTATGGTGTTCCTGTATGTTAGTATCAATGTATTTAACAGCTTCTATCTCTACAAACTTTTCATCTTGTTGCTTCCATTTATCTAGTTTATCTAGTTCAAGTTGGTGTATGGCTGCAAATAATATGAAGAAAACAGGATGGACAAATGTATATTTTTGACAAATATACAAATTTCGAAACAATGAACAGACGTATTGAATCTGACCACATTGGAACTTAAATAATAATGTATGTAGATAATTTATCTCTATATATTATGGTGTTCTTCGATGTACAGCTTCCAATTACCCCTTTGGAATGTTCAAACTTTTCTAACATGTCTTACTTATGTTATTAGTGTTTGTTTGTTCATAGTACATGTATTGTCAAACACGTTTTGTCTATATCAGTAACATGGCGGGTGTCTTATAAGATGCAGGACCACTTACCCCTTGCCAGCATGAGTTTATCCCCGGTTTTATATAGTGGGGTCTGTGTTACTAATCTTTTTACTTTTTTGTGTTGTGTTTTTGTGTTTTGTTTGTCTTTGTACTGTTTATTGTGTACCCAATGTTGCCAGCTTCTCTGGATTGACCATTCTTGATTGTCCCTTCTGTTTTCTCTAACGTTTATTATCTAACAACATCCGGTTTGAGATCATACCAGTTAACCTTTCATTCACATTTGACTCTTCCATCATATGTAGAGATGCCGGTAATTTCCTATGATAGCCGCCATTTTGTTTTCCGGTAATGAAAATGACCAAAATTGACATTTTCAAAAATGTAATATTTACATTTTAATCCCTTTATTGTTGCCTCCAACTATTATTATTAAATTGGTTGTAATCTATATTTCCCTTCAATATATTTATTTGCTGTGGTAAGAACAAAATTGATTAAAAATATGTCGGATCGGAACCGGCGTCTTTAATAGTTTTTGACGCTGTGGCATATGAACGATAGTAATAATATATTGACCAATCAGACAATAACACTCAACATGCTCTGTTTGGGTTACTTATAACCAAAATAGAAACTGTTATCAGAAACAATCTACATTACGTAAAAAGACGTATGAAAAACCACATATTACACGTAATTTAGATTTGTTTCATCAAACCTTGCATGGAGTCAGTTACATATTTAAATAATCAACAAGCATATTGGAGCTATGTCAAATTTATGGGGGCTGATACCTTGTATTTTATACCTCAATATTATATAGGCTCTTTGCTGATTAGTTTGTTGAAATAAAGGTCATAGCAAACACAAACATTTAATTTTAATTAAGATTGGTATTTAGTTATGAAATGTATCAATACAAACATAATTACTAAACTTGTGAATTTTACCTAGGTTTTAGATTTTAGTTAATTTTGACTTTATCCAAATCCCTTTTTTGCACCAGAATGTTTATATATTTACAGTACATTAGTGTATTTTAATATTAATAAATCTCAGGTTCTCGTCCCTCTGTCATAGGTAACATTATCCGATTTTGGCTAGCCCTTTGGTTTACTTGCTCCGAAAGACTTTTAAATTATTTTGGTTTCCAATCTTTTGATTTTGAGCGTACCTGGTGAAGGTTATTCCAGAAACGCATCGTGCGCTTTAAATTTGATATATACGTTTTTTATTATTCCAGAAACGTGTCGTGCGCACTAAATTTGAGATCTAAGTTTTATTTTTATTACATTATACCTTGAAAACTACATTCCTCCATCTGATGCTGTATTGTTGCTGTCTTCATTCCTCTTTGGTGTTGCTCTAGTTGCTGATGGTCCAAGTGCATAGATTGTAAATCTTGTTGAATATTTCTGGTGTCTCCATGGACTACTTTCATTTCATTATATAAATGATCATATTGTTTACTCAGAGTATCATACTTTCCTTCTAACGTACCGATATCATTACGCATGTCTTTTGTTTGAGAAGAAAGTTCCTCCAGTTGACTCTGTATCTCTGAACGAAATTCATTGATCTCCTGGTGTACATGTATAATAATATCATTAGTCATTTTCATCAACTTGTCACAACAGGATTCGTATTCTGGTCCACCCAGCCTGATAACGGCCTGTAAAAATAAAGACTACATATATAACATGAGCACCGTTTTAAATGTAGTGACAAATCCAGATAGTTTCTGACAATAGTATTGTAATGTAGCTGTATCCCTCACTCAAATAATAAAAAGACGAAATTCACACAACAATTTGTATGATAAACAAAAAACTAATATATTTAAGAATTGCTTAAGGTGTTTTTTTTTCGTTTTTCTTATCATGTAACCATTGTCTTTTCTATTTATATCTGACAAAATCTGTTGTTGCTTAAATATTGTGGTATGGAATTATATTTTTATGTTCCTTCATCACTGGAAAGCCTGGGCTAAGGTGATATTTGTTAACAGGTAGAATAAAATAATAAAGAAATAAAAACAAAAATTGTGGTATGCTATTTCCACAATGGCCGGGTGGCTTTTTTGTTGTTTTGTTTTCACTTTGGTAGATAAAGCCAATATATTGTTATGACAACTATTATTAGTTATATCAACTACTTCTTCCAACGGCAGTGTTTCCTATCTCATTTTGATTTGGGTCTGAGACAGTTTATAGGCAGACTATGTGGAACATTCTGTAACGAAAATATAATTTCTGCAGAAATTGGGTACTTTTGATCTTTTCATTCGTCCTCTTTATCGCCATGGAACACATTTTTAAGCACATCGAATTTCAAAATAATGACTCCATCAGGTTGGTGCTATAAATAACCAAGGAAAAGATTACATTTCAAATCACCGGAAAAATTAAGGGATCAGAGTGTTTTAAGGAGTTCAGGTTGTCAAATCTTGTTATTCTATATTTCACTGTTGCTTTGTCTATCCCAATCATGATTGGTTTGTCGTTTCGTCAAGAAACATTTGAAGATACCAAAGGGATAATCAAAGCTGTAAATCGAAGGAAGGTTAATATAATGGCCAAAAGAAAAAAGGACATGAAGACAAATAATGATCTACAAAACGTTGCATAGGAAACTGAAGATTGATCAACACGCACCCGACTAAACACCGGAGTAGAGAAACGATGATTGCTAGCAGTCCACGTAGTGATCACCATCAGGATTAAAGGATTAAAAAAGTTGGGTCAAACTCAGCTGGCTACTTTATAATATATCATTGATGATCACAAAATACATGTAGTATTTATTATTAAACACGATTTTCGTTTCGATCATCAGATATCCTCCTTGTTTGTAGCCAAATTATTACCTTGTAGTTGAGAAAATGAGATATTCAAAGCCAAAAAGACTAATATACATATATTTAATAGAATAGCAGTAGCAAGTGTACCTTAAATACATTTGTGAGACATTTTATCACCTGACGAAGTCCCTACAAACAAACTACAAAACCTTCCACTACGCTATATATATATATAGACTTAACTAGAGTAGACTTGGGGTATTCTACCGGAAATTTCGAATTTTAGATGTATATTTATCTTTTGAAAATCAAGATCTTTACAGCAAACCTTCAGACATGCATCTATATTGACATCATAACATCCGCAAAATACCAAAAGATCGATACGGTATGGCATTGGTGTACGTGCCAAACGTATATGCACAAACAATAATCTTTATAAACTAGAGGCTCAGATGAACCTGTATCGCTCACCTGACATAACTAAGTCCTCTTAAGAATGTCTGCATGCCAAATACATCTAAGTTACTATTCAAATCCCATAGGGTTCTATGTTAAAACTATGTCTGCTCATGGCAGTCATCTTGGATGGAGGT
>MJUT01064705.1:602787-619567 GCA_002080005.1 Gigantidas platifrons
TTTATATTAATCATATATTATTTAGATCAGTGTTGAAATACACCACTTTACAATACTTGCATACATAGAAATATTCATATAAGTATTGTATGTGTGAAAACTAATTTAGGTAGTGTTATACTATATTGTCTGAATGTTATTACGTGTTTGAATGTCCTTATACCTGCGTATTTAATTCGACGTACGAGAATATAATATTTTTAAAATTTATTACAATGACGTTTACAAATTTAAAGACACAAATCGATATTAAAGCAACATCTTACACCGAATATTATAGTTTGATAGTTTCGACATTAGAAAATAAATATGAACTGTTTGGGGAAATTAGGGGTGTTTTTCTTGGTTATACTAAATGTCGTTTTTATGGTAAGTCACTTCAGCTTTGATTCACTCAATATTGAGCCACCATGAAGATTACAACTACTCTGGATCCTCTGGCAAACGGAATATTTTCGAACGGCCAAAGTCATGGTGTTCTCGGCCTTGTTTTGGGAAAGATACAAAAAATGTGGCGGGCCCAAACCAGTCAGTGAGATCCTAACCAGCTTCCCGTCTAGTTATTTGTTAATGTTGTCTGTATTTGGTATCTTGTAGGATTTCCATTGTATAAAATACTTATTTGACCGCTGAGAATATAGATATTAACTGAGATTGTTGGAACCTAAAATACCATTTTGTTTGTTTTTGATTGTTTGTGGTTTTCACCATTAGACCATAGTAAAAGGTATCTAGAATAACATGATTTTTTGTATACAATGTAATTATGATACTACCACTTGAAATACGTATTCTAGGAATTGTCCTGCTAAATAAAAGGAAAGTTAACAATGGGAAAATATAATGTTCAGGGTTGTCAGAAATCCTTAAATGTGGTCGTAACTATTTGAATTTCTAGAATGCAAGCCTAAAATAATTGATAGCAAACGACAAGGTATATATTTATATATATATATTATTAGTTATTGGTAGATTTTTAGAAAATTTGAAAGAAACTGACCGTATATGAATTCTTTCCACTATCTAGATCGGAAGTTGAATGTATGATCATTGAATGTCTACTTTGTAGATTTGTGGAGCGTTATGATTGTGGGTGGAATAATGCTGCGATCAAACAGTGAGACAATTGGTGGAGATTATTTTCACATGCTGGACGATAAGATATTGCCATTACTGAGTAATGTTGGGATTACCCCTAGTTTTACACTGCAAGAAGTGCTAGAAATGATAGCTACTGTGTTAACGGTCACTGGTGGAATAATTGCTGGTGTTGGTTTTGTAGGGTTTTGTGGAGCTTGTTGTAAATTAAGACCTTTTCTGATACTGGTAAGGATAATCGAAACAATGGATTATAATAATTAAATGTATGCTAACATATGAGATGGTCGCTTTATCAGAGCAAGTGTAAGATCATGTATTTCTTCCACTAGTATTAGAACCGCGGCGGTTGTCTAATGGTTAGCGTTCTTGCCTTGAGTGAGGTAGATCGTGAGTTTGAGCCCCGACCGGGTCATATGACCGAGTGGGGCGACATGTCTACCCGCGGACTGTTGTTTCAGTGAGCTAGCACTATAAAATGAAACTCGGGTGTTGGTCTAGTACAAAGCGGACTTCATCATCATCATCTCATTGAGAATTAACTTGTTCTCGCCATAATATAGCTGAAAATTGCTGAATTGGCGTTAAACAACAATCACTCACCCACTCAAAGAGTGTGTATTCACATAACATTTATTTTATTTATATTCTATTTACATTTTGTATATACAGTATGCTGTCATTGTGACTGTAGTGTGTGGAGCAGAGATTTGTGCAGTTTACTACATTCTTTTGAGCGTACCTGATGAAGGTTATTCCAAAAACGTGTCGTGTGCACTAAATTAGGTATCCACGTTTTTATTGTTATAGACTATTACTCCAATGAAGCAAGAGTTTTTAGCTTTCAAAGAAAGTCATGTTTTACATTTAGACCAGATGTATAAAGACATGTCATAAAATTGTCGAAATTAAATCTTCATATATAACAACCGTGACAAATTCATTTATAACACTCAAATATTTAGTTGCACGACAGACATACTCCTTCGTTATTAAATATATACCCTTTTATATATTTAATACTCTTTATCGGTATCGTTGCACAATCTTCTAGACTTCTATAATTTATTTTGTTTGTGCTGCATCGTCATGTCTCGACGATCCGTTACCTATTAAGTTCTCTGGGTNTAGAGGAATTGTTTTAACTTTCTTTTCATCCCCCTAATAGAGATAAGAAGATGAAAGTTATTTGGTTTTGTTAAATCGTTGAATGTTCAATCGTATTTGAATACAAGATGTTTATAACGTTAATGAATTCATTTTTTGGTTTCAGCTCATGGAAACAATAGACGCAGTCTTCGCGGTAACCCACTTGCCCGAAGCCAGGGACAAGTCAAACTGGATTCGGACAAATGAAAATTATGAAAGAATTTGTTTGAATAAATATTTTTTTCTCTCTAATTTTGTCTTTCGGGCAAGTAGGTGAACAAAATTAAGTCAAAGACTGCAGACTAGTCAATTAAAAGGATATTCTAATAGAGTTAGATTAACAAATTATTTTTAAAATATATAGCAATCAATTAAAGTGAAACAAAGAAAAAAGTAAATTGAACCATCACAATGACTCTGAAAAGTTGACAAAGAAAGCAGATACGGTGGAACTTGTGCAATCCAACACCTGAGTTTTCCGACATCCAGCGACATCCGACTAAAATGCATGGTCCCAAAGTATTTCTATTGACTAAAATAAAACCTGAGTATTCTGACATATTGTACTATCCTATACATTTCCCTGGTCCCTCGGTGTGTCGGATTAGACAGGTTCTACTGTAATAATTTAGCATTGACTGTGAACTATCAACAGCCTCATAGAACCATAGTTTATACTTGTAAATTTGTTTGTTTGGTGTTTATCGTTATTCTGTTACGACTCGGTGGTAATATCTTAAGATATAATGACATTAATAAGGTGATTACTATATATATATATACATGTATATGTATTTGTCTTATGTTTTAAGACGATGCATGCAAACAGGAGAATAACTTGTAGCATACAGCTATAATCATGTGGGATCTTTTAAAGTTGTAACATGACTGTCTTTATATATAAATATCTGCAATTAATTTAAATAATCTACCATGCAAAGTTAGGCAGTAAATTATCAAATACATCTCATGTCTATATGATATACCTGTCACAAATATAGATTAAGATAGGATCAGTATTATTTATATCAACGTCACACATTCAGCAATAACATTATGCGACATCTATATATTTTAAACGATTATTATGGGGACAAGATAGAGTACTTGTTTATTTTGGGGAAAATAGATCTGAGGAGCAATTAATCTTGAAAAAGTTTGGTTTTTAATATAGATGTTTTACATAAAAATGTAAGTATCATTTCATTCGAATTCAGTAGAAGAGGAATTTTGCATGAATATGACATATATGCGACATCTATATATTTTAAACGACTATTATGGGGACAAGATAGAGTACTTGTTTATTTTGGGGAAAATAGATCTGAGGAGCAATTAATCTTGAAAAAGTTTGGTTTTTAATATAGATGTTTTACATAAAAATGTAAGTATCATTTCATTCGAATTCAGTAGAAGAGGAATTTTGCATGAATATGAGATATATTTCAAATTCTATAAATTTAATAATAATAAAAGCAAAAATACGACACTGTCAGAACAATTCTGCAATCAAATCGAAATATTGTAGAAATAGAGGCCAACTCGATCCTTAATACAAATATACATGACTGCTTACTGTCCTCACTTGCTAGAGGCACCCCAATAAAAAGTCACGGAGTTTTATTAAGCTCCCCCTTAATCACTTTTATTCAATTACTACACAAAAAAAACTAGTATAATATTCTATTTAGTAGCTATAACTAAAATGAGTACATGTAGTAATGCGGGATAGGTTTCAAATAACTCTTCCCTGTACAGTACATATAGGTACAATGGAAATGCAAAACAATTAATTCGTTCAACTATGGGTATAGTTATTGTTACGAAATTAATAGTCGAACATCAGTTTCTTTTTCTTTATATATTAAACCCCTGTAAGAAGCATCAAGGAATTAAAGCACAAGTCGGTAGCCCTGAGGTAGTATAATGTGTCCGAGAGTAGTGGCATATCTACCAGAATGGACTGTTGTTTCGGTGAGCTTGAACTATAACAATCAAGATCAACGCATTTATCTAGTGCAAAGCAGGCATTTTAATTACATCATCAACAAGTAGCTTGTCCTTGAAACAATATAGCTGATCATGTAGTCACATGGTGTAAAACAACAATTAACCACTCAGCCTTATGTATTAAAAATATATAACATACGATCACTATAGCTACTTATCTGATTTATTCAATTCTACATTCCTAGGTATCAACAATAGACCAAATGGCAAAGCAAAGGGACGGCAAAATAGCAATTATACGGTGCCATCTTTTGAATGAATGTGTTCCTATTTCTAATGTATCTACGACCTTCAAAAGCTTCCACTTAGTACCAACAGAACATGTTCTAATTAAAATAATTTACAGGGATCTATTGCTTACAGTCAAAACAGCAGATTTTGTCGTACTGGTTGTATGTAAACATTTGCAATTAAAATTAAGTACAATTTTACAGTGCTTAACCAATACTAAGACTGTTATTACGGGGAATTATAACGATCCGGACACACAAGACACAATAAAACACTTTCAACATTTCGCCGTTACTGAAGTGGACAACATAGCTAGCTATGTACACGCTAACTTTAATTATGATTCCTTGTCGATTGAGACTGAAGACATGCCGGCATACTCTGAGTGCGACAATGATTTGGTAGATTTTAATTGTTGCAGCAATGCTGACATTGTAGAATCCACATTATTTGAATACGACTGTGGCTACGATATAATAGACACAATACATAAACACGCAGAAGAAGACTTCAGCTGTTTGACAACTATCCCTCCACCTGAGCAATTTGCATTACATTCAGACAATTTAACAGGTAATATTTTCTGTAGAAATGCATTTAGAATCAATTCAATGTTTTGATGAGTTTCATATGGTTTGGTCATTTCTCTGCTAATAAGGTTAATTAAAACTGTATGAAATTCTACTATTATTGAAACTAAGGTTATCATCCCTTAAGCGGCATTGATGACTGATTTTTGTCTCCCCTGATTAGAACATTTTGTGTTCTTTCAGAAGCGCAGTGTGCGCACTAAATTGGATTTCTACGGTTTGATGACTATTATTGTGTTGATACCTCTGTTTGTTAGACTATCAGTACGCCAAGGAATCATCCGCTCAATAGTTAGCGTGTCGGAACTAACATGGCTTATTACATATATTTGTTATTGAAATTTACAGCCCTTAAGTAATGTAAATAATCGTTAGAGAATACCGATGGGGCAATAAAAAAAAGAAGAATCCAGAGAAACTGGCAACAAGACGAAGAAAATATGTGTTGGAAACCATTATACGTGAACAAATACAAATAACGTAAATAAAACATGCGCCCTCCTACAAAACGAAGGTTCTCCACCATTAGGTATACTTGACATTAGACGATTTTGGAACTTCGGTGTCCTTGCTCCCTACGACCTATAATTTGGCTTTTTAACCTTGTGACTTTGACACGTATTTGAAGAAGGCTATTCCAAAACACGCCGTGTGCTGTTGATTATATATATATACGCTTTTAAACTAAATTACAGTATTCTTAAGAAAATCAGGAAGGGAATGCTTCCAATTATGCTCAATTATCTGCCAAAGAAACAAGTTACAATGTTTATCTATAATGCGCTAATTATAATCTTATGAAAAGAAACATTTAAATCAATTAATTAATTTTAATTTAACTGTTAAATATGTAACTCTTAACACTTCTGTGTGTTAACACGAGCTCTATCAAACCAGTCAAACATGTTTTTATTCAATATGATTATGTTATATGATATTCAGTTGTTCCTATTTTAATGAAATATGACGTTAAGTGGCATGCTTGTTAACTATGTGTTTATGCCTGTCTCAACACAGGATCAGGATTTTCAACGTCCTATGACGTGTTTTGTTATTAGTTCAATGGTTTGACGTGAGAGTTTTGTTAATATTGTTGGAATCGTTGACCATCACTGTTTAAGTTTCCTTTTCATATGTTGACATCTGACCCAATGACTTTTTTTAAGACAAAACTATCTTCACGCACAAGGAAAATACGATGTTCGAGCCTACCTATATAAATACAGATGATTCTAAAGGTGTTGTGGTCATGAGATGTATTTTACAAGACAGGTGTACATGGGCTTCAAATTTACTAGCAACACTAGAAGAACATAACCTGACTACAACGGACTTTATCATAGAATCCAACATACTTAATCTGGAATTATCAAGTGTTGTTAGTCAATCAGATTTTGTTATTCTTGTAATTTGCAAGCACCTAAACCAGAATCTTTGAAAAATAAAACGTTATCTGCAGATATTATCTAGCAGAGTGATCATTACAGGAGCTCTACATGGACCTCAAATCAAAGATATTTTTCGTGATTTCACACTTTTCAAGATCAGTGATATTGAGACCATTACAGCACACATCAAAATTTCAATTACGAATAATATCAGAGAATCAGACAATGAGAGTTCATCAGGGTATTATGTTGACATCAGCAATTATGGAAGTTCCCTGGAAGAAAAACAAGACAAACATACAGACCGTTTACATACTGGATTCGTCCATGCAATAACCCTTACATCAACTGATGCCATCAGAGGGACATTTGTGAGTGTACAATCGTGTTTCCCTAAAGGTAATCCATACTATCTTCATATACATGTACATATATAGTGAAACACAAAATATCCCACTTTGTCTGAACAGATCCAAAATCCCATTTTAATATCGTGAAAAGAGGCCAGATCGATACCACTATCACACATATACATAACCGTTCATTTTCCTGACATGGCACAGACAGTTCGATAAATGTGGCGGAGTTGTGTCCAAGAAACGCTGATCACCTTGAAATACGCAGGTAGACTGAGTTACTTTACAAATGTTTCAGCATCTTACTTCTTTAAGTTGCAAAAATATGTATTCAAATTGCAAATGGAACGTTGAGCGAATTTCGAAATGATATGCAATATCCATAATTTGTTTGACATTTTTACATGGCTAACATTATTTTTGTTTCATTTATTCCCTTGCTATCGCTCGGTATAAACTTTGAGGAAAATACTATTCCTATATAAAAATCTACTACAAACCATGGCATGTTATTTAATTATCATCAGCACTGAATGATGTAACATTTTTTCGATGGCATTATTTTCAGTTATAATACGAATAGATACCTTAGAGAATTTAAAGAGACGATTTTATGCAGTTGGAAATGAGGAAAAGAAAGATTTAATAAAACAAATACAAAATGTGACTATAAAATCGCTCGTTTCGAATTCCGATTTCTTAGGCTTGATAACGTTAATGGGAATACCAGATTATCACCTCAAGGAATCCATTTTCAAAGGATTAAATCGCATTCAAATAGATGATAATATCATGAGTAAATGCATTCGTGGAAACGATATTCTAACAGCAGCAAAATGGTTGCTAGGAATTGCAAAATAAAATTCTGGAGATTCACATGTTCTGATGAACCTGCTTCCGGTAACTTTAGATACCATAGCGACGCTTTACATGTCAACTCTAACAATGGCTGATCTTGGAGATAAATTGAAAGAAGAAATAGAAACATTTTGTGAGGAATCAGAGAAAACAATATGCTCATTCTTGGCAGCATTCTCATCACAGGATAAAGATAAATTTTCTAGTTTGATAGCTTCTCTTCGTTTGGTGCTATCAGATTTCAAATCGCACATTTCAAATCGCACACAGCTTTGGAAATAGGCAATTTAAAAGACGCATTAGCCATACCGGAAAATAGAAATCGCATAGGGAAACATTTTGATAAGACGATGTGTTTCTTAGAGCAATACACATGTCTTTGTCTAGTTGGAAATCAGTTATGTCTAGAAATGAGTGAGTGAGTGAGTGAGTGAGTAATGAGAAATTTTTCAGCTATATCATGGTGAGACAAGTTACTTGTTGATAAGATGATGATGATATATGTTTTGTACTGGACCAACCTGTTGAGTTTGCTTTTTTATAATGCTTGCTCATTGACACATCAGTCCACACATGTTGATCCAGTCGGACATATTATCTGACATATACATGATCGCTCACTTTTCTGGCTTGGTACAGTCATTTCAATGTGATTAAAATGCTAACACCGCATATAACTCAATGAGCAACGTTGAAAAGATTGCTGAGTCTTAATCTTGATCTTGACATATATTTATTCTTCGTGATGTTACGCTAAAATGACATATCTTGATAAAATTGTATTATTTTCTTTCCATATTTCGAATGCATTATTTCGCATATTCTATTTTATAATGAAAGATGCTTAATCTAAAGCAATTGGCTTACTTTGTCAGATAACTATATATGTCGTTATCGCCAGTAAGTTAAACGCTGTTAGCGAATTTGATAGGGAGTGTTTATTATGACTTCATTTTCGGTATGGTATATTAATAATTTCAATCAAACAATCAATCTTTGTATTTTAACAAGGTAATGGGAACCATGGATTTACATATTATTGAGTTTTTTTTATCAGCTAGTTCGTCAGTTCATACGAAAAGCCAGAAGGAAACAAAAGATAGAAGATGTACTATTCTCTGCTCTTCATTTCGTTACCAGAATAGTAGTATTTAGACTGGAAACAGGTAAGCTATGTGTTTTAAATAAAGGTGTGCGTAAAGGAGAAGTGAAGTCACAGAGATTCGGTTGCTTCCTTAGTAAGCTGTAACAGAATATAACTGGCATCATGTAGTGAAGTCACAGAGATTCTGTTACTTCCTTAATAAGCTGTAACAGAATATAACTGGCATCATGTAGTGAAGTCACAGAGATTCGGTTACTTCCTTAGTAAGCTGTAACAGAATATAACTGGCATCATGTAGTGAAGTCACAGAGATTCGGTTACTTCCTTAGTAAGATGTAACAGAATATAACTGGCATCATGTAGTGAAGTCACAGAGATTCGGTTACTTCCTTAGTAAGCTGTAACAGAATATAACTGGCATCATGTAGTGAAGTCGCAGAGATTCGGTTACTTCCTTAGTAAGCTGTAACAGAATATAACTGGCATCATGAAGTGCAGTCACAGAGATTCGGTTATTTCCATAGTAAGCTGTAACAGAATATAACTGGCATCATGTAGTGCAGTCACAGAGATTCGGTTACTTCCTTAGTAAGCTGTAACAGAATATAACTGGCATCATGAAGTGCAGTCACAGAGATTCGGTTATTTCCATAGTAAGCTGTAACAGAATATAACTGGCATCATGTAGTGAAGTCACAGAGATTCGGTTACTTCCTTAGTAAGTTGTAACAGAATACAACTGGCATCATGTAACGTCTTGTCATTTTGGTTGCGAACTTCAAATACCAAGAATACAGTGCATATGGAAGAAAAAAAATAGAAAAGAATATATATGTAAAAAATGGTTGCCATTTGAAACTGTCCTTGGTGTTTGAAATTTCAGTGCAGTGTTGCAAAATGTTTGTTTGTGTAAATTTTGTCTTCTGTCTATGTAAAATTGTATATGCATGTCATATGTTTTTGTATTTGTATCTGCCTTTGCTTTTCTTTAATTGAATATAATATTGAGGAATTGTGAAAGTGTAATTTCTAAATTCTAAAGTGAGTGACTCATTATTGTTCAACGCCATAGGGCAATAATTTCAACTAAATCATGGCGTGGCGAGAGCAAGTTACTTTTTAATGAGAGGACGATTGTGTCTGCTGTGTACTAAGCCAACAATATTGGATTTTTGTTGTCGTGCTAGTGTTCACTGTAACAGCAGTCCACAGGTAGACATGTCGCTCCCTCGGGCACATTGTACTGACTTAGAGCAAGCACGTTGCTCTTTAGTGATGCATGTTTAATAGAGAACGAAGTTGCCAATACCAATGATATAGTATTTGATTTGACTATACAGGGAATTGAAACAACAGTAATCCAGGCGAGCATTCCAACAACAAAATTATCATTATAAGTTTTATTTTGAAATAACACTTTATATATGTGACGTTAAGCGTTAGATTTTAAACAAGATGTCTTCTTATGAGTATAGGACGGTAGCACATTGAGCAGACCTTCTCTCTATATATATAAAGAATATATCTAAATAGATATAATACTAAGCACCATCAAACGAGAATACCATTGATACACAACAAACATAACTAGCGTGGAGACACTTTAACCCTAATACGTGCAGACAAGTAGTAACATCATTCATTATTTTTGTAGACATTTTCTTGTACATAATAATACGGGTAACTTATAATAATAATGGTAAATTAAAAAATATAGAAGAATGAAATAAAATAAAATTCAGGAATTTATATCGAATTACTGAAGTGTTGCATGATGGGATATGAAAGCTATTTATAACAGTAAAATTTAGACTCTATGTGCAACACATGCTTTATATTTCTACCGACTTATTTGTAGATGTTCCGACAGACAAAGCACCATCTGAATTATATAGTAAGCTGGGAAAGGTATTGCACATGTATCTTGACAACAGTAGAGTACGACAGTGTTACCGTCAAAGATTACTACACATGCTCGATCCTCTCTTATTAAGTAATAATCAACAAATTGTTGTCAATACAGTGTATTTATTACGTAAACAAGACGTACAGTCAGAGGATATCAGAAATAAACTGTTGACTCTTGTAGAAAATAAGACAAAAGCCATCAACTTTAAGAATAAAAAACCTAATGCTAAATACCCGGATGTTGGGTTTAAATCTCATTGGGTGAGTCTGCATGGTACCATCACAGAAGACATAGATGTAGTACTGAATATGCTTGTTTCTACTCTTAGCTGTGTATCAAAAGGTGACGTGGACGAGTATATGTTAAAATTAAACAAAGAGGAAACGAAAAAACATATGAATGAATTACGAATACTTACCAGTCTGCAAGAACATTGCACTCATCGCAATATTGTTCAATTATTTTCGTTTCAGTGTCGATCCATACCTATTTTCTATATTACAGAAATAGCTGACAATCCGAATTTGTTGACATATTTATTAAATACTAGAAACAGCGAAAATATGTTACTGGATCAAACTTTGTTAAGGTTTACAAAAGATGTTTTGGAAGCGGTGCTCTTTCTTCATGATAATCACATCATTCATCGAAATTTAACATGTTCAGCTTTTAGTGTCAAACATCCAGATTTGACTGTGTTTTTACATGATCTCAGTATTGACTGTGTTTTTACATGATCTCAGTATTGACTGTGTTTTTACATGATCTCAGTATTGACTGTGTTTTTACATGATCTCAGTATTGACTGTGTTTTTACATGATCTCAGTATTGACTGTGTTTTTACATGATTTCAGTATTGACTGTGTTTTTACATGATTTCAGTATTGACTGTGTTTTTACATGATCTCAGTATTGACTGTGTTTTTACATGATCTCAGTATTGACTGTGTTTTTACATGATCTCAGTATTGCAAGTGTTTTTACATGATCTCAGTATTGACTGTGTTTTTACATGATCTCAGTATTGACNCAGAGAAGAGCTGCCAGATATGTATGCAACAACTACAGCTACGAGGCAAGTGTCACCGCCATGATGAACCAACTAAACTGGATTCCATTACAACAGAGACGCCAGAACATCAGACTCTGTTGGATGTACAAGATCACCTATGGATTGGTAGCTGTACCATTAGAAAACTACCTGGCTCTAGCCACAAGACAATCAAGGCACTACAACTCGATGGCGTATAAGATCTTCAGCCCGAGGCATGATTACCACAAACACTCATTCTTTCCACGTACAGTAATAGAGCGGAACAGACTACCGGACACGATAGTGAAAGCCCCAACTGTTGAGGCTTTCAAGGCAGCCACTTTAGCCTAGGCGCCCAGATGTTTTTATCCTGCACCACTTGTACAGATAGCACCAGTCCTCCTTTTTTTCTTACTTGCACCTATATTTTTAAAAACTGTACATAGACATACGTAGCGCCTACGCACGCGCCAAAGTATTGAGTACTCAGTAAATGAGTTTAATTACTATATCAAAGAAGAAGAACTTTAAGATTAAAAAACCTATTGCTAAATACCCGGATGTTGGGTTTAAATCTCATTGGGTGAGTCTGCATGGTACCATCGCAGAAGACATATATGTAGTACTGAATATGATTGTTCCTACTCTTAGCTGTGTATCAAAGGGTGACGTGGACGAGTATATGTTAAGACCAAACAAAGAGGAAACGAAAAAACATATGAATGAATTACGAATACTTGCCAGTCTGCAAGAACATTACACTCATCGCAATATTGTTCAATTATTTTCGTTTCAGTGTCGACCCATACCAATTTTCTATATTACAGAAATAGCTGACAATCCGAATTTGTTGACATATTTAATAAATACTAGAAACAGCAAAATATGTTACAGGATCAAACTTTGTTATGGCTTACAAAAGATGTTTTGGAAGCGGTGCTCTTTCTTCATAATAATCACATCATTCATCGAAATTTAACATGTTCAGCTTTTAGTGTCAAACATCCAGATTTGACTGTGTTTTTACATGATCTCAGATTTGACCGTGTTTTTACATGATCTCAGTATTGACCGTGTTTTTACATGATCTCAGTATTGACCGTGTTTTTACATGATCTCAGTATTGACCGTGTTTTAAAAACAGAATGCGGCTATATTTCGGGTGAGTTTATCATTGAGTATTTTACACTAATTAACTGAAGAAAAACATGACGATGAAAGCATTATTAAAATGTAGAGCTTTGTATATCCAATTTTTTTTAGATCATTGCTACGTTAAACATATTTTATTGTTCAAAAATAGACAACACATTGTTGGCAGTGAATAACCCACCACGTGGAGAGTTCCTTTAATGTCATGTCAAAACTCAAAAAGACTGTTTCTTCCCAATATTCTCGTATTATTTTGCGTTCGTCATTTTATTGTTGGTAGATCATCATACTGTAATGAGAAATTAAAAGTAAAATTTTTGATAAAACTCCTGTTATAATTACAGGTGACTTACATTGCAATTTGTTGTCTTTTCCAAATGTCACCGGAAATGTAGTTATTTAAAGGATTGTCGTCATTATCTTACATGAAATTGCTTTGGATTTTTTTTTGTTATCTTGACATTACAGACATAGAGGCAGTAGATATACCCGTTTTGTGGTCGGCACCGGAAAGCAGTTTTGAAGACCAATATGACATACGGACAGATGGGTGGATGACAGGGAATGTTCTATATGAGTTATTCACACGAGGGTGTCATCCATACATAGATGTTTACAATACCTCAACGGTGATAATACTAGAATATGTAAGATATATTATTATACCTCAAATAATAAAGAATCAATTCTACTGGTTAAAAGATAATCACATGACATAAAATAATCTCGATATTTTTGCTTCTAATCGCGCCAACGGTGAATAACCTCAAGAATTACAGACGTCCATTGAATAACCCTATTATTCAACGGTGTAAAAACATGGAATAATCCGTTAACAATTCAAATATTAAACAGTATATTTCAACTGTTTGTTCGGTATAATAAAACAGTTACGGCCTCTGAATCGGTGAATATCCAAAATTGTCAACCCCACTAGGGTTATTATCCTCGGGCTAAAGCCCTCGGGGAAATGACCCTAGTGGGGTTGACAATTTTGGATATTCACATCTTCGGAGGGCCGTAATTGTATAATATTAGATAGATTTGTTAATGAATATAAACAAAAAATTAAAATAATTATGATGATAATAACCTGATTCCAGGGTTAGGGTTGTGGTGTTTAACGCCACTCTCAACAATATTTCAGTTATATTTTGGCGGTCAGTTTTATTGGTAGAGGAAAATCCACCGAACTGTCGCTAGTCACTGACAAAGTTTATCACATAATGTTGTATCGAGTACACCTCGCCTGAGCCGGATTAAAACTCACATCGTTAGTAGTAATAGGCACTGATTGCATAGGTAGTTGTAAATCCAAATACCATACGACCACGACGGCCCCCACCTTGACTACCAATATATTATGAGTGGAGGGGTTGGCAGAAATTGTAAGCAATGAGATCTTGTTGTGTATGAAAAATAGGCCAAGTTGTGTGTTTTATTCGTCCTCAACATCCAGGGGAGATTCCGCATAGTTTATATTGTCAAATATACATTACATATCTAAATTTTGTAAAGGATAAATGTGACCATTGAGTGTATAATTTTTGCCTGATGTTATTTTTCGTTAAACGATTTTAGAGAAATTAATTACTTGCTCAGTTATAAATTGTGTGCGCCCATAAAACTAGTTTAATCATCTATTTTAAATTAAAGGTCCCAGGAAATGAGAGGTCATGTAAATGTGATTTGATTTGATTTTGATTTTGGTGTTTTAACGCCACTTTCAACAATATTTCAGCTATATCATGGCGACCAGTTTTAGTGGTGGAGGAAGCCGTAGTACCTGGAGAGAACCACCGACCATGGGCAAGCAACTGGTAAACTTTATCACTTGCGGTTGCGAGTCGAGTGCACCCTTTTTGTAATTTACAAAGCCAGGCGCGAACCCACAACGTATTGGTGATAGGCTTGTATGAGTTGTTAGATCCAACTCATTGAGCCACCCGGGCCCATCATGTAAATGTGTGTTAAGGATATCGATTTTGCCCCTTTTGACGATTGGGTTTCGGAACTGTTCCGATAGTGTTGTAGTTTTTTGCTTTTTATGTATATGTACATGTTATTTTAAGGTGTTGTTCAGGGATCTGAAATTGTACAAGTGGCCGTGTATTCCTATAGAGATCCATGACATCATTCTCGATCTGACACACACAGATCCTAATGAGAGAGCAAGCATTTCATTGGCTAAAACAAAACTGGAACTGTTTACCAAACAACACGAATCTAGAAATCAATGTTAGTAATAGTAAACACGGAAAATACGTCTATTGCTTCTTTTTCTTAAAAAAAAACGGATTCAAGTACTTTTCATGGGATTCTAGCGTGTACGCGACAATCGCGTGACTTCCTTTTTTCAAATCAAGCACCTTATTCGTATTGTCATATGTTTTTATTCTTACAGTTCATCGGATTTTATTTTATTGAAATTCAATTGATAGCCAAATCAATGTAAAGGTTTTCTTCATTACAAATACCATTGTAACATATGGTATGTTACCAAATATATTTACATCATGATCTCTTCTCCAAAACAGACAAAATTGAAACTTTTCATTTAATAAAAGTTTGCAATAGCTACAAATTCTTTTCGATATACGAATTCTGATTACCCCTTTGGTATCTTCAAACTCTTTTTACAATTGCTATAAATTATTATTTATGTATTTAAGATTTCATATATTTATTACACAGTTACAAAAATCAACATTCCAATGACTTCAGATGACACTCCATATTACCCAGAGTTAGATATTAATCACGAAGTACCTGAAACGGTAGGTTATACAAACAGTAAATCTCATACATCACTAATTAAGGATTTTATTTTTATTATTGATTGTGCTAAACAGAATAATGATGGTCTTTGACTGCATACCGTTCTACATACACGTTAGAGAATACCGAAGGGACAATTAAAAATTGACAATCCAGAGAAACTGGCAAAATATATCTTGTTCAGATAGCAATATTCATATTATGATTCTCTTTGGACGATTTTAGATTACGAATAAAAAACTCGTACTGATGCTGTATGATTCTTCTGTAAGGCTTACATATCTTTTTACATGTATGACACACGTTGGTCTTAATGAAGAAACATGATGGTTGCTTATATTGTCACAGGAAGTGATAATATTTGACCTGAATGCAATATCATAATACCGATGCATATATTTTACAAATGTAGACTAATATGTGATAAGTAAAGGTTGAAGATACCAAAGAGGTAGCAAAAAGTCGTAATACAGACAATACAATGGCCAAAGACAAAATACAAAACATTACACAGAGCAACACGAATCCTATTAAAGCTGAGGTTATACACAGTGGTGTAGAAGGGTGTGTAGTTCCTCCTCCGGTAGTGACAATCGTTGTGTTACTCATATCAGGACGGGATGTGAATCGTTGTGTTACTCATATCAGAACGGGATGTGATTTTGACAATAGGAACATATTCATGGTCATCTATAACACAGATGGGTACACAGTGGTACAGAAGGGTATGTAGTTCCTGCTCCGGTAGATACAATCGTTGTGTTACTCATATCATTAAAGCTGAGGTTGTACACAGTGGTGTAGAAGGGTATGTAGTTCCTGCTCCGGTAGTTACAATCGTTGTGTTACTCATATCATTAAAGCTGGGGTTGTACACAGTGGTGCAGAAGGGTATGTAGTTCCTGCTCCGGTAGTTACAATCGTTGTGTTACTCATATCATTAAAGCTTGGGTTGTACACAGTGGTGTAGAAGGGTATGTAGTTCCTGCTCCGGTAGTTACAATCGTTGTGTTACTCATATCATTAAAGCTGAGGTTGTACACAGTGGTGTAGAAGGGTATGTAGTTCCTGCTCCGGTAGTTACAATCGTTGTGTTACTCATATCATTAAAGCTGAGGTTGT
>MJUT01064705.1:642042-661074 GCA_002080005.1 Gigantidas platifrons
TCCTTTGAAGTTATCATGTGAAGCCACCATTTATTATCCAGGGAATAATCAACGTTTTAAGGCGTTTATATACGTTGCTATTATTTGTCATTCCTTAACGAGGGGTGTGGGTTCCATCGATGTCACTATAGCATCAATAATATTTTCCAAATCTCTAGAATTTTATTCCTATGGATAATTCTTGTAATTATAGACTTCTGATTACAACTTCGTCTTGTAGTTGGTGTGTTGTTGCTGTTTATCGTTAGAAGAGTTTGAAGATACCAAAGGCGCAATCAGAATCAGTATATTGGAGAACAGACACTATAATGGTAAAGAGAACTAGAAGCTCCGTGGGCTGAGCCTGTGTCACTCACCTTTCATTCTGCTTTAAGGAAACTTAATACAGAACCTTCCATAGTGCTTCCCACCATATTTCGGTTCATTTTGGCAAAGCAGTTTCAGAGAATTTGAACTTGAATTTGAATTTTGGTGCTTAACGCCACATTCAGCAATATTTCAGCTATATCATGGCGACCAGTTTTAGTGGTGGAGGAAGCCGGAGTACCCGGAGAGAACCACTGACCCTGGGCAAGCAACTGGTAAACTTTATCATTTGCGGCTGCTAGTCGAGTGCACCCTTTTTTGTAATTTACAAAGCTGGGCGCAAACCCACGCCGTATTGGTGATAGGCTTGAATGAGTTGTTAGATCCAACGCCCTAACTCATTGAGCCACCCGGGCCCCAGTTTCAGAGAAGATTTTTAGAAATCGACCAATCTAAAACAAGAATTGCCTATGGCAGCCATGTTTGTTAATGGATCAAATCGAAATGAGCAATCTCTATAGAAAACCTTTCATAGATGCTTCCTACCAAGTTTGATAACATTTGTCCAAGCGCTTCCTACCAGGTTTCAGTTGATTTGGCCAAGCGGTTTCAGAGGAGAAAAATCGAGAAAGCATCAGAGATGCAACAGCTGAGTTGCAAGTCAAAATCATTTGGTCTTGTTTTATAAATAAGTAGGAAAGTCAACTCGGCTATGAAAAAAAAACTTCCGGTAGGGGATGGGGATGACCACCGGGCCTCAATTCTTGGGGCATTTAATTTGTCTATTCATCCCGATCATAAATATAAATGGCTTAGTGGTGGTGATCTCAACCATTAAAAAGTTCACTTCAGGTAGGGGTTGGTGTATGACTCCCCGGGTCCTGAGCTATAAGGCATTTAATTTGCCTAGTCACCATGATCATACATATATATGGCTTAGGGGTGGGATCTCAACCATTAAAAAGGTCACTTCAGGTAGGGGGTGGGGTATGACCTCCACGTGGCCTGAGCTATATGGCATTTAATTTGCCTAGTCACTCTGATCATAATTATATATGGTTCTCGGTCACATTTGTCTATAGATTCTCCAGCGGGGTCGGGCTGAGCCCCGGGGATAAAAAATGTTGAATGCACAACTTCACATTGACATCTCCACCCATACCAAATATTAAGTTTCTATTTTTTGTAGTTTCAGAGAAATGTGTAATTCTCAAAATATGTACTTTTTCTATAACAAGTTTCGGTTCATTTGGCCAAACGGTTACAGAAGAGAAGAATTTAAAAAATCAGCCACTCAGAAACAAGAGTCGCCTATGGCGGCCATGTTTATTAACGGATCGGGACGAAATGAGCAATGAGGGCCTTCCATAGATGCTTCCTACCAAGTTCCAGTTCATTTGGCTGAGGGGTTTTAGAGGCATATTTATCTGTAATTCAATTCATAGCTATTGTATTTTACTAATATCTATATTTAAATTAGAGTTATCTCCCTTTGCACAGAAAAACCGTTTTTTTTACAAAGCATGCAATCATAAACATGAATTGCCTGTGGCGGCCATGTTTGTTAATGGATCTGGACGAAATTAGCAATCATTATAGAAAACCTTCCATAGATGCTTCCTACCAAGTTTCAGTTCATTTGGCTGAGGGGTTTCAGAGGAGAAGAGTAAAATGTGAAAAGTTAATGGACGACAGACGCCAAGTGATGGCAAAAACTCGCATTGTCTTTGGCAAGGTGAGCTTAAAAGGACAAAAGGACAAACAACGATCTACAAAACACAACACTTAAAACTAAAGATCGAGCAACACGAACCGGGGATGAACACACTTTCTCCTGAATGGTAAGCAGTTCCTGCTCCGCTAGTTGCACCCGTCATGTTACTCTAGTTACAAAGCCCCAATGGTTACCCTCCCTTATTCCCGGTCCGGGGAATAGCTATTGTACCGCTGCCGGGTAAAATCTCTCCGCATGAATTTCACACTTGGGATGGAATTGTAAAGAAACCACACACTATCACAAAAATGAGTGAGTGGGTGATTGTTTAACGCCAATTCAGCAATTTTTCAGCTATATCATAGCGAGAACAAGTTAATGAGATGATGATGAGGTCCGCTTTGTTCTAGACCAAAGCGCTGAGTTGGATTTTTATAGTGCTAGCCCACTGAAACAACAGTCCGCGGGTAGACATGTCGCTCCACTCGGACACATTATTCTGCTTCCGAGTCAACCAGTCTGCTCTTTTCCTTAATGCTGCGTGCTTAGCAGAGAAGCAACAAATACCAATTTTATAGTCTGTGATATGACCCGACCGCGACTCGAACCCACGATCTACCGCACTCGAGGTGAGCACGCTAACCATTACGCTACACAAATGAATGACAACATCAACATGAATTGAAGTTTTATTATGTCAACATAAATTATTCATTAAAATAAATTGTGTTCGCAATAATACACTAAATCTATAGTGCCATAAATGTTATAGCCCCATTAAATACTTGGCATGGGGAAACATATGATTGTCTACATATTACATACAAAATATATTATTGATGAATCATTTATGCAATTCGCACAGCAACTTGGGAATTAATTGTGAACCAAATTTTACAATCGGAAATACTGGCAGAATGGGGTGTCCTAAATAAAAAGAGAAAATCGCTGTTGTATGAGCCACACAAGCCAACCCACTCCAACCCATATTGGTGACTTTATAAGAATGATTATTTGAAGCAGAAAAAAATTATGACAACAATAAAACATGATAATTATGCATATATAGAAACTGACGAATAATCAGCCTGATTTACACCAATAGGACAATACCATTTTACTAAGTAGAAACATATTTGCATCTGAATGAATGATAATAATTTTGTAATGGAAGAGAAATATAATACTTTCATGAGAAATAGCAATTAAATATTCCTTTATTCTTTTGTTCTATATAATGCCCACTATATCCACTACATTATATTATTTGTAGCTAATTATAGCAGAAAAAAGCCTGACCACATTATAAATATAGACACAAGGTATAACAAGGACATTATGGACATATAGTTTGACAATTCGATAAGCAAGTAGACATTAAATTGTTAACTGTGAGCATTGATATAAATGATGTAATAAGAACGTAGAGATCTAATTTAGTGGGCACAATGCATTTCTGGAACCGGTTTTGTTTAGAATTCATTGTACTGAAGGTTTCAGATTGACACCAGACATATATCCTGACATTAACATATCTCTATATGTTATTTAGTGGGTTACGTTTTTGTTTTAATTTACGTTCAGCGAATCATAAACTAGCAGCATTGATTACTGCACCTATTCTAAATAATAAAAAAATATAAGTCCTATAAAATAATGTAAAGTGTTCAAGCATATGTCAAATATTGCCTTTGAAAAAAATGACTGGAAGAACAGATAGAACATTTATCTGTTGAAATAAAGGACCAGAGAAATGTTTGTATGTAAGCTAGCTATAGGGCATCAATGTTGATTTTGTACCTTTGATGATATCCAAATTATCATTTGTTTATTATTTCTGTTATTCTTAAATAAAGTAATATATTCTCTCTTTAGACCTTCATATATGTTCTTTTCTAATTTTAATATTATGTCCAGTTGTATTACTTCAGAGTAAGTTATATGAGTCTATACAACCATAAATCGCTGATGTCTGATTTCACAGAGATATAAATGAGTAAGATACACTTTCTCACTAATCGTATAAATAATTATCTTTACAAGACTATTTGTTTATTATTTATGCAAGAACTAAATGTTCCGACAAGATATGCATTTTGTTGGTTTTTTTTGTATATGCTCTACATATAAATCCAACGCTAGATTGAATACAATTTAGTGGACAGCAAGATCTTCAGCACATATAATGGCAACCTTTTTTCCTCATGACACATGAGAATTCCAATCCTAGTTCTGAGAAAAACCACCTATCCTGATGGACAGCTAAAGTTCAAATGAAAGTAGGAAGAACTGTTTTAGATACCTAAAACGTATGTCTCCCTTTAATGCGGCCATCTGTACAACAACCTATCTCGAAAGACAAAAATGTTATCAGCCGGACAAGAAAATACTATTTAAAAAACAATTATTTGACCTTGAGGTCAAGGTCCCACGAATGTCATAGCGGTACGCGACACACCACCTTATGGTCATGCACCCACATACCAAATATCATTGACCTATCTCAAAAGACAAAAATGTTATGGCCCGGACAAGAAAATACTATTTAAAAAACAATTTTTAACCTTAAGGTCAAAGGTTAAGGTCCTATGAAGGTCATTACGGTACGCGACACACCGCCTTATGGTCATGCACTCACATACCAAATATCATTGACCTATCTAAAGACAAAAATGTTATGGCCAGGACAAGAAAATACTATTTAAAAAACAATTATTTGACCTTGAGGTCAAAGTTCAAGGTCCAACAAAGATCATTACGGTATGCGACACACCACCTTATAGTCATGCACCCATATACCAAATAAATACTATTTAAAAAACAATTATTTAACCTTGAGGTCAAAGGTCAAGGTCCATGAAGGTCATGACGCGACACACCGCCTTATGGTCATGCACTCACATACCAAATATCATTGACCTATCTAAAGACAAAAATGTTATGGCCCGGACAAGAAAATACTATTTAAAAAACAATTATTTGACCTTAAGGTCAAAGGTTAAGGTCCATGAAGGTCATTACGGTACGCGACACACCGCCTTATGGTCATGCACCCACATACCAAATATCATTGACCTATCTCGAAAAACAAAAATGTTATGGCCCTGACAGGAAAATACTATTTAAAAACAATTATTTGACCTTGAAGTCAAAGGTCAAGGTCCCACGAATGTCATTATGGTACACGACACACCGCCTTATGGTCATGCACCCACATACCAAATATAATTGACCTATCTGGTAAGACAAAAAATTACGGTCCAGACAAGCTTCGATGAGAAGCAGAAGCGGAAGCGGTAGATGAAAAAATCAGACTAAAACAATATGTCTCCCTTCGTTGGAAGGGGAGACATATAGAATCTAACATCGGAGATTTCCCTGTCTTGCACTTTTTGTCGGTGTTTGATTTTATTTCTCACTTTTATCAGCTGTTACCTAATTGTTTTGTTTACATTCCCGATCGAGCGTTTTCCCTCAAATTTTGTTTCCATTGCTGAAGTAAATATTCAATTTATTCATATGCATCCGTGTCTTGGCAATATTTTAAATGTATTTAATAAATATATGATAAATGTAACTCAACACTACAACAGCGATCATGTGGCTGTGAAAAAATATTTGAATTTGGTCAAAGGGAGGTAGCGTTAGTTACTAACAAGGGAGAGCACTCTATTATTTACTCAAAGTAAACAAACGACTGGAAGAGAGTCATACACCGTGAAACACGAAAGGTGCACGATAGTTAAATTGTTAGCTAGCAGAATAGTATACAAATTGTTGTAAGAATAGCCGCAAATCTTATTCTTACAACAAATGATATTACGGAATCCATTCAATGAGGAAACGAATTTTTATTTAAAATAGCGATTGGGTTCCGTTACGATTTGTAACTGTTTTCATATAAATTGTTATTTTATTATTACAGCCTTATAATAGATGTATTTTTATATGATTTATGAATAAAATAATTAAATAAGTCAGTTGGATTTTGTTTTATTTCAATAATACAGAGAAAGGGTGATTGGTTTTTAGTTATGTCTAGTTGAACAATACTCACATATCACGTCATACTTAATCACAAAAAGATAGTACATTTAATTTGTAGAATGGACGTATTGTAATAATACAAAAACATATATAGAGACATATAATGGATAGTGCTTTCAAAGACAAACTCTTCACATCTTTTAACGAATTACAAAATTAAATTCAAGAGTATGAGGAAAAGAACTGTGTTCAATTATATAAACGGACATCGATATATAAGAAATGTATATACATGTAGATCTATATAATACAATAAATATATATGATTAATTACAACATTATCTTTTTTGTTGTAAGAATAGGCTCTAGAGGCTATTTTTACAACACATTTAATCTACAGGTAAAAATTATCGTTTCTCATTATCTAATTCGTAATATTATTTGTTGTAAGAATAAGATTCACGGCTATTCTTACAACAATTCGTTGAAAATTGTTGTAAGAATAGACACTGCCATACATTAATTTAAAAATACTTATGTAATAGAATCGTGGTTTTATTGGTGAAGCATGGATAACTGGGGGGCAGTTGACATAAACTGTACAGCATGCATTTGCCGGTAAAACGCACGTGATTTTTTTGTCTTGCACTAGCGCAAGATAAGACAATCTCACATCGCTAAAAATAGGAACGGGTCTGTCTCAAAAGTGAGAAATAATTATCAATAACTCTTCTCCAAATATTACACATTTATACCCGTTCTTGTGTCACTTGTTAGACGGGTGTAATGGGAAACATTGGGAACCTTTCACATCAGATAACTAAGATGTCGTAGGAGAGCTCTGTTTATTCCTTTAGAGAACCTTTGACATAAGGTAACTAAGATGTCATAGGAGGGCTGTTTATTCCTTTAGAGAACCTTTGACATAAGGTAACTAAGATGTCGTAGGATAGCTCTGTTTATTCCTTTAGAGAACCTTTGACATAAGGTAAATAAGATGTCGTAGGAGGGCTCTGTTTATTCCTCTAGAGAACCTTTGATACATGTATAAGGTAACTAAGATGTTGTAGGATGGCTCTGTTTATTCCTTTAGAGAACCTTTGATACATGTATAAGGTAACTAAGATGTCGTAGGATGGCTCTGTTTATTCCTTTAGAGAACCTTTGACATAAGGTAACTAAGATATCGTAGGATGGCTCTGTTTATTCCTTTAGAGAACCTTTGATATAAGGTAACTAAGATGTTTTAGGATGGCTCTGTTTATTCCTTTAGAGAACCTTTGATATAAGGTAACTAAAATGTCGTAGGATGGCTCTGTTTATTATATAGATAGGTGTGAATTCTGGGGATTTATCCGTGAAATAAATTCCAGTATTTCACATGTGAAATATAATTTTTTTTCCGTCGGAACTACTTTTGCAAAACTATAAGTGTGGTGGTTACATCCCTTGTTGTGTTACGGTCAATACATATACGATTGTAAACTGAAAAAAATCCGCGAAATGTTATTGACGACTTTGGAACAAAATCAACATGACGTCATTGACGTCATATGAAGACTTCTAGTTTGAAACGTAAAGATTAGACGTTATTTGGCTTCCTGTACGCTTCAATTGTGATCTAATTTAACTAAGATAAGCTTTCAAGGTAAGCATTTTAATCATTTTTGTGCATTGTTGTAAATAAGAAAAATAGGATTTCACATTTTCAAGATGGCAGATCCTTCTTCCAGCTGAACCCTGTAGCATCATTGCTCATAGACTCATATGTGTGCAATGAAATATACAAATACAAAAAAATATATAAGAAATTTTGAAAGTCTATATAATAAACAGTATAGCTAAATCATACATTTTGAATATATTGATAGAAATAAAAAAATCCAAATATAATTAAAAAAAGTATGAAAAAAGACAACTTAAATCTCTTGCATTATAATATATTTTTTCCTAGTCTCAATCAATCTGGAAATATAGGAAGACAACATTTTAAGAATATCTTTTGACAAGATTGAGTAAATAATTTCCTGCAAAAATGCAAGTTTAAATCCTTCGACCAATGAAAACTCACCTTAATATTTAGTCCGTATAAACCGGAATTGAGTATGATAAGAAGTTGTCCACACCGCTTGGAATTTAAGAACGAGTGTTATTCCACTTTAAACCAGTCAATCAACAAAAAACAACGATATTTGCATTAATTTTATGGGAAGAACAAATACTAAACAGTTTTCGAAGCGAAAAAAGTTGCTGAAACTCTACTTTTACTTTTGGCCCCCCAAAAAGTGTCCTCCCTTCTTCTTTTTAATACATACCTGGTGATGTGAAAATATAACTGAGAGCCCCTGTGAGTCTAACATAGTCATTTCCTCTGAAATATTCTAAATATTCTAGATGTACATTGTAGTCACTTTTTATAGTCGACTTTTGCTTGTATAAGAACACAAAGTTAATCTGATAAATAAAAGACATGAATGTTACAGTTTTGTTAATCTGCAGCCTACAAACAAATATATGTTCTGGTAGTCAGTCCAAAATAAAAGCCTACCTACCTACCTACCCTATTCTAAAAATCAGGGTAGGTGAAAGGGGAAACAAACATTTTTTTATTTGCGGCATTATTTACATTAATATATTAAAATATATTACTTTGAAATATTCACTTTACTAAACATCATAAACACATGTCAAATAATCGTCATTCTCAGTAGATGGTGGAGAGAACAAGCTATCATTGCTTGTAGACTCAAAGTCCTGATAATGTTCTATCTCTTCGTGGCTATCTAGGGAGTGTGTTGGTCTAATAGGAGCATCATGTACAATTTGGGACATCCTATTTGAACTAAGCTGCAAAACACGTCTGGAGGGTAGTTGTTCGTCATGGTCAATTGAACTCGATTGAGCATGTGGTAAAGTTGTGAAATAAGTGCTGCTTGTCTGTGAAGTATTGCCACTACTATTATCATCATCATTCATCGGCTGCAAAACACGGACTTGTTCAAACTGTTGAACACATCTGGAGGTTAATTGTTCGTCATGGTCAAGTGAACTAGATTGAGACTGTGCGTCTGTGTAGTGATCTCTATTGTCACTTCCGGACGACCTACTGTTTCCATCTATGATTCCATGGTCATAGTAAGCATCAGACGAATCTGATGAATTTGAACTCCTTACACCAATGTCAGAATCTGCGTCACTATTTGCACAATCGAATGGTATATTTGTGTTTGAAGAAGGGTCTGGTAATGAACTGATGAAGTCTTGAAGATCATTATAGTCGTTTTCTGTTTCAATCTCAGTTTCATTTAAGACATCGTAATTCATTGATCTGAAGTATAGAGAAAAAACGTGAATGTGTTTTAAGAAGAGTTTGAAGATGCCAAATGGGTAATAAGAATCCTTTGGAAAAAAGTTTGGTCAACATTTCCCATAGCACAATACCGCATTGCGTCCCTTTCTAAAATGGCACCAAAATGTTGTTTGTTTACGAAAAAAAAATACAAATAGTTTAATTTTTCAGACGGAAGCATGTAAATTAAACTTTGACAAAATATTTGGTGTAGTAACAGTTTAATGACTTAAATTCGGCCAACACTCGAGATTAAAACCATTCGCCACCTGGGCTAACACAATTCAATTTTTGGTCGCCCATGTGATTTTTTACTCGCCGTGGGCGACTGGGCGAGTGCTAATTTTCTTCCATGATCCATAAATCGAAGGACAAACAACGCAATAGCTAAAAGAAAAAGGACAAAAGGACAAACAGCGATCTACAAAACATTACACATAAAATTTAAGATCAAGTAACACGAAATGCCATATATGGCACATACATATTTTAATACGGATACAAACTGTCCAAAAATATATTAGTTTAAAATCTAGGTTTTTAATATACAAATCATACAGTTATCTTTTCCTTGCCAATATTGACATTAGGTATGTCTTATAGTTGACACCCGAGGTAAGCATATCACTTATTTTGTTTTTTACCCAATCGTTCTCCATCTAATGAACACAATTATGCAATAGAAACACTTTGTTTCGCCTGATCTGTGTGCGAATTCCAAGAACGCGCTTAATTCTGCCTTCAGTTTACAAATGTATGTCTTTTTGTGCTGATAGTTAATGGTAACCAGTTAAAGATTATGCTTATTATGGTCAGATTTGAAAATCATTGATGATATATAATTCCTTTATTTCAGCTCTATACATAGATCAAATACTATTCTTAAAAAAACAAGTTTACAAAAAACAGATAAATTAATGTTATTAACCAAAAACATACATAATATAAGCTATTAAAACTTTAGGGGATGTACCAAACCATGAAGGTGACCACTAATGTGTTATAACATTTTTCCTTTATAGCGGACCCACTGCAATTGGAACTGATTTATTCAATGAATACAATTGCCTTTGTTTACAGGTGAATCCTATTGTTGGACATTTCTTCTTATTGTATGACTGGAAGAGAGAAGTCAATCACCCATTGATTAAAACTTCCCAGAAAACTAGAAAATTTAATACCACCGTCTCAACCTTATCCACCTCAAACCCCCCCCCCCCNCCCCAATTTACTACCTTAACTTTTGGTTTGGTTCTGAGGAATGTGTAGGGGTATAATGCAAAGAAAACGTCTTGAAGAGCCAAAATGGATTTGCAATATAACTTAATTTCAAGGAATGGTATATTATTCATCGGGTATGATGTAGAAAACATATGCATAGACTTTAAAAGGTGCTTGTGTTTTAGTTTGTGTCTGCAAGACACATACAATGCCCCCGCGGTTATAATTACAAAAGGGTAAACCAATGTTTTGCTTATTCAGCATCTAGCAGAAATGACTGAAATAAATGAATCTGTACCTAACAATGTGAAGGAACGTTGTTTACACGTTAACAGGTTTCAGTGGCTAAGTTCATATATGCATAATTTTGTAAAAAAAATTGTTGTAAATCAAAATCCATAAAATATGCACACCTTCAGTGTAAGTACTAGCTGTCTACAAAATATAAAAGGTCTAGCTCAAAAACTGTAGGAGGAGTTAGTCGGACAAACCATATATCCTATAGGGATTTAGCAAAATCTGTTTAAGTTCATGCATCCATAATTTGGTAAAAAATTGTTGGAAGTCAAAATCCATAAAATATGCACACCTTCAGTGTAAGTACTAACTGTCTACAAAATATATAAGGTCTAGCTCAAAAACTGTAGGAGGAGTTAGCCGGAAAAACTATGCATATTACTCTATTTTTTCAACTGGTTGGGCGTGGCTTAACACGGGTTGACTGATTACAGGAAAGTCCATGTATTTAGGAGGGTCAGGTTATCTGATCAATTTCATTTATACAGCTATATTCAATCGTGCGTGTATGATCCAATCTGTATTTAAATTATTTGATTAAAAGAATACGAATGTGACAACACCGATTATATATGTAGATGGGAGGTTAACTATTTGTGTTTGTGTGTGTGTGTGTGTTTTTTTGTTCATTTCAGGTCGCTTGGAATATTTAATTATTCAATATCAGTTACGTTTTCAGCACACATTTTGGATAGTGCTAGGAGATACGTAATAATATTTCCCAATGTTTCAAGAAGTTCTTCCTAAATTAGTTATATTTCGCAATTACTGAAGTAACATAAATTGTCAAAATGGCCATATGCAGAACTCAAAAAGTTCGGTATTTTGTTATTTCTTCCATAGAAATGGTGGGGGGGGGGGGGGGTGTCCAAAAGGATCAGTTGTTGGAGAATAATTGGAAGACACGAGATACATAAATGTGGTGACATTTCAATGTATATCACTGTCGAAGCTTTTGTTCTACATCTATGTTCTTTTTTTTTCTATGATTTTGTGGGAGACGGATGATATATAGGGATCTCACTTTATTGCTGGTCATTTTCTATACATTTCCCGTTATTGTTCAGAAATGGGAAACTACACATGAAAAATATATGTATTTATCACAGAAAAAAATATCACAGAGAAGAGAAATTTGCGTAATACACTATAATGCATCGTCTATCTTTTTGGATTTTAGATTTTTAATCGTGACCAATATACAAAAGGATTCATATTGCAAACATTGGAAAAAACATCGATCAATTTTTAATAACCCACACAACACACCCTTGTGCGTTCTATTCCTTTTGTATGAATTGATATTGGTGACACTGCTGAATACAGTTCAATAATGTCAATAACGGGAACTGCCCTGTACATACACAAAATAAAATCGAATGCTGTCATGTAAATTTAAAGGTCAACTTCGCCCGACCAGTTAAATAAAATAGAGTAATACTAAGTGTAACGAACGGACGGACGCACGGACAGGGGTAAAACAATATGCCCCCCGACCAATTGTCGCGGGGGCATAAAAATTCAACTCATCTTATATATGCATAGATGTATATGTACATGACCGATAGAAAGAAACACTGTCATTACCGTTGTATAAGGTGCATTGGTGTATAATGCACACCCCCTCTTGGCCTTGAAATCTCCCGAAAAAAACTAGTTTGTGTCTATAATGCCATTTTAAAAGTCTATTTTTTGACATTATAGAAATAGGAAAAACTTTAATTTTGAAAATTATTTGCCACAAGTAAAAAGATTCATTATGGTTGCAAATAATCTGGATATATGGTTAAATATATGTATTGAGAAAACAAAACAAACTTCAACTTGGTTTTTAATTAAATTGTTTTCTAAAAATCAAACATTATTCAGGGGCTGCCGTGGTCATGATCATATGGTAGTTGGATTTACAACTACCTATGCAATCAGTGCATATCACTACTAAAGCTGAGAGTTTGAATCCCACACATGGTGAAGTGTACTCGATACGACTTTATGTGATACAGTTTATCAGTGACTTGCAGCATGTCTGTGGTTTCTCCGGGTACTCTGGTTTCCTTTACCAATAAAACTGACTGCCATGATATAGCTGAAATATTGTTGAAAGTGGCATTATTCACCATGACCATAACCCTCAAACATCATTCAACAAATGTAGGGTTTCTAATTACAGTAACCATGTTAGAGCGAATATTGAGAAAAAGGAAAATCACTACACAAAAAAAATAATAATAAGGTACAAATTTTAATCAGAAAAATGATAAATGCAAATAACATTAACTCCAACAAAAAACTTTATATAATTTTAATGAATATATCCACAATGCTTAAAGATGTTTTACGATTTTTCAAAGGTTACTCCATCAATAATAGCATCACAAATTGCTGTTTGAGTATGGTCAAAAGTAAAGTCACTGTCTGATCTTAATATTTGCTTAACGATATGGAAACAATATCACATGTGTTAAGTTGAGGATGGTATGGAGTTTGAAATTTTAGAACAACTCCAGTCTACATTAGTAATTCAGGCAAATAATTATTCACCATAATAGACTTAAAATGGCATTATAGACACAAATTAAGTTTTTTTTAGATTTCAAGGCCAAGAGGGGGTGCGCATTATGCGCCTTTTATCCAACGGTAATGACAGTATTTCTTTCTATAGGTCATGTACATATACATCTATATATATAAGATGAGTTGAATTTTTTTCTGGGGAGTTTTAATCAATGGGTGATTGACTTCTCTCTTCCAGTCATACAATAAAAAGTTTAAATGTCCAACAATAGGATTCACATGTAAACAAAGGCAATTGTATTCCTTCAATAGATCAGTTCCAATTGCAGTTTTTTAAACTCCTAACACAATACCAATTGAAACATGGGTAAGCTAACAGTGGGTCCACTATAAGTCCTTTGTTATTTTTTTAACAACATGATATTATTTATTCTACTTTCTTGCTTGTTATAAATGAGTCCAAGCTTCTCTTGATGTGCATTCCACTGATTATCAAGGGTATTAATCAGCTGATATAAATTAGAATACAGTTTGAAAAATAGAAATCATAACATCTAAGAACTAGTTATTTTCATTTTTATAGCATGCAAAAACTTTTATTTCTTCTATGATATTTTATATCATCAATTCTTTTATTGAATTCGTATATTAAGATTTTCATAAACATGTATATTTTTGTCTTCTGCTATTATGGTGTGTGTATTTTGTGGGAGAGTACATGCCTTCCTTACATTATTTGTGTTTGTTTGTGTATAGTGGTGTCCACCACATATTGTGTTGTGCTTTTTATTTTGTTTTTCTTCATCTTGTGTGACATGTGTTGCCCAGTTTCTCTGGATTGTCCATTTTTGTTTGCTCCATTGGTATTCTCTAACATTCATTCTATTGCCTATATTATATTTACATTACCATATTTTTATTAAGAGAGAAGATACATTTTTTATTTACCTTAATCTCTCAGTAAATTGTTTGATAATCGACTGTATTGATGGACGATGTGTACGGTCCCTATTCCAACACTCCTTTAAAATACCATAAAGCCAATCAGGACAGTACATGGGTTGTAACTGAACCTCCCCACTATACAAAGATTTCAGTAACTGTAATAATAGGATATTTTGAAATTAAACAGTAATATTATGTATTGTTATCAGCATGAGGAAAAGAAACTGTATTTTTGTTTAATTTAATGGATTATCTATGCTTCTACCAGTCAAGTATCGTATATATATACAGTAATTTATTGAAGGTATGTCAATGTGGCAACTGATTAAATCAGCTGGTATAATACACTACGTTACCCCAGACAGTCAGATGAACTCATGACCACCTAATGAACACCTAATGAAAAAATCTTAATAGCGCTTTTCAGGTTTTTTCTATTATTACATCACAAACATAATTAATTGATTTTTTAAGATAAATATTCATGTACTAAAGTTCATCTGGATATGACCTGTAATCGAGTTCTGTCAGATGTTTGTGGGGTAGAAGCGTTTTATAATAACAACTGTTCAGTCTTTATGACGCACGTCAGTTTTACCCGCTTAATCCCCTTTACTCCATTACTAAACCTGGTTGTCACATTATAGACGTAATATATCCCCAAAAATGGCAGTGCAAAGCAACCATTGCTCCATCAAATAAATTAATAATGTCAATAATATCTTGAATTATGCAAATCTACTCATCATCTTCAACATGTTAAATTCTCGTCTTGCTAAAAAGAAGAGCTTGAAGGTACCAAAGGGGTAATCACAATTTGTAAATTGAAGAAGGACAAACCACAAAATGGACAAAAGAAAAGGTTAAAAGGACAAACAACAATTTACAAAACACCACACAAAAAAACTAAATTTATCGTGCAACACGAACCCCACTTAAAAGCAGGGGGTGAACTCAAGTGCTCCGGGGGGATAGGCAGTTCCTGCTAGACTAGTGGAACCGGTCGTGTTACTATAGTTACGAACCGGGTGATAAATCATGAATGAGGAAAGAGGACTGAAAGGGGTTTACGACAAGTGAAACATATCCATGGTCATTTGTGATACAGGCATTCCATAACGGTCAACCAAGTCATGGTGATGACTATAAAATTTGACTTCAACTTAACCAAAAGGAACCCTTAGTTCAGTAGCTTCCTCATTAGCAGCAACCCTCTATCTCGGAAATCCTGATAGGAACCATAAGCTCTGGAATATCTTATCAACTATACATACTCGATATGCCGGTGCTGCTGGAATATTGATACATATAAATGGAAAGTTCACAATAGGAAAACCTTCGTGGAGGGCATTATACTAATGTTAAATGTACTCCATGATCAACAGATGAACTTGCATTTTGTAACATGTCTACTTTCTTCACTAGCTGGTAATACATGTATATAAATACTATACAATAATTGGTAAATTTCTCATTGGAAACATTGGAACTGGACAGCTTGATATCTTAATGTAATATACAATTTGATATCCCTTTTCTACTATATATATATATACCTCTTCCTTGGATACTTTTGCAAATGGTGCACACTCAAGCTTGCTGGCCATTGGATCTGTAGCATGGATCTCAAGTGCCAAATAAAATTCATAAATAACCATGGCAACCATATAGACATCACCTTCTTTTGAATACTGACCATTCTGGAGCACTTCAAGTGGTAACCTATAATAAAACAACTTAACGTTGCATCGTTTTCTATCTATGGAATGCCACGATATAGCTGAAATATTGCTAGAGTTGGCGTTAAACACCAATCAATCAATCTATCTATGGAATGTTATTTTCTCTAAAAGCATTGACGTCTATAATAATAAAGGTGAAAAACTTCGCAATGGGTTCACCGCACCAATTTAGTACCGTATGGCGGGTTATTTTCGCGGGTGTGAAATTTTGCGATTTTGAGTCAAAAAGGTATACGAAAAATTTTGGCGTTTTTAAATTTGGCGGATGCTAAGTGACGCAAAAAAAAATTGGCGGACGCTAAGTGATGCATTGAACCTTAAATTTCTGCCATAAATACAAATCTTCATTAAAAAGTATGTATTATTAAAATGTTGATGAAATGCATGTTAAAATATACATGTCATGATCACAACATTTAAAAGTCCCAGAGTGTATTAAAATGTTACTTAGATCTACAGGCGCTCGGGTACACTCTGTGATTTTCGTTATTTCATTAAAATTAAATATTTTTCCTTTTAGTGCCTTTATTCTAACCTTCTCTATGCAGAATCACCTAATTTTCATGCATTTCACACATTTTGATACAAACCCATTTTTTCTACAAATATACTATAATATCAACGTTGATATTACCGTTGATATTATAGTATATATTTGTAGAAAAAATGGGTTGTATCAAAATGTGTGAAATAAGCCAAAATTAGTTGATTCTGCGTAGAGAAAGATAGAATAGAGGCACTAAAAGGGAAAATATTTAATTTTAATGAAATAACGAAAATAACAGAGTGTACCCGAGCGCCTGTGGATGGATCGACTCATCATTTTTATCACAGCTTTCTTTCTTGCTCAGCTGTTTAAAATAAAATCGGGAATAAATATTTGTTTGCAAAAATTACTTCAAACTTTATTTATAAATTACTGGATTAAATAACGGTATAGCCAATATGACACTTTAATCTGTTAATCAATAAATATAATTGGTGGGCGTCTATCAGTCTCGACTGGTTGATTTTATGAACCTGTTGGTATGCCTTTGATGTTAGTTAATCATTGACATGTTTTGTCAGTAACATTTGATTACGTGTGAGTTTAATTCAGATTTTACTTGTAAACCATGAAAGTGTAAAAGTGCCATCGGCATTAATCAATATTGTCACATTGTATACAGTTATGTATATACGGAATTATAAAAAAAAAATCTGAATGTAGCTGAAAGTACTTCACTTCAAAATGTTAATTTAGCGGAATTTATTTTGGCGTTTTTGGAAGGACCGCTAAAATACGCGAAAATTAACACCTCGCGAAAATAACCCGCCATACGGTATGAATGGTGGCCAATCTGAACATTTTATCAATTAAAATCTAAATAGAAATTAATAAAAAAAAATAATATCACACTGTCCTACTTTCCTGGTTTGGTACAGGCACTTCAATTAAAAGTGGTGGAGCTAAACTAGTTGTATGAACCAAAACCTCCCTATCATAGTGAAATGATGTGTTCATCCTATGAACCCAAACCTCCCTATCATAGTGAAATGATGTGTTCATCCTATGAACCCAAACCTCCCTATCATAGTGAAATGATGTGTTCATCCTATGAACCCAAACCTCCCTATCATAGTGAAATGATGTGTTCATCCTATGAACCCAAACCTCCCTATCATAGTGAAATGATGTGTTCATCCTATGAACCCAAACCTCCCTATCAGAGTGAAATTATGTGTTCATCCTATGAACCCAAACCTCCCTATCATAGTGAAATGATGTGTTCATCCTATGAACCCAAACCTCCCTATCATAGTGAAATGATGTGTTCATCCTATGAACCCAAACCTCCCTATCATAGTGAAATGATGTGTTCATCCAAGTTTTTCCCATGTGGGAGTAAAATACAAATCCTCCGATATAATCGGACGAACTGATTTTTATTATTATTAATAGATACGGAAAGTAAGATTTGGAAAATGTTTGAACTATGATACAGGCATGCTTTATTTAGCCGAAAATTCTCAATAACGATAAGTCGCATACTCTTGTAATTGTCACAACGGTGAACTGAATCGAGTTCTAGGTTGCGTCCTAGATTTTGATTTGAATCTTGGTACAATATTAACGGATAAACCTTCTGTTGTTTTTGAAACTAGAGGCTCAGCACTGAGCTGAGCCTGTGTCACTCACCTTTCATTCTGCTTTGAGGAAACTTAAAACTTAATACTAACCCTAACCCTTCCATAGGTGCTTCCCACCAAATATCGGTTCATTTTGGCAAAGCAGTTTATGAGAAGAAGATTTTTAGAAATCGACCAATCTAAAACAAGAATCTCCTGTGGCAGCCATGTTTGTTAATGGATCAAAACGAAACGATCAATCTCTATAGAGGACCTTCTATAGATGCTTCTTACCAAGTGTCATATCATTTGGCCAAGCGGTGTCAGAGGAAAAGCTGTTTTAGAAATCGACCAATAAGAAACAAGAATTGCCTATGACGGCCATGTTTGTTAACGTATCAAAGTGGAATGAGCAATTCCCATAGAGGACCTTCCATAAATGCTTCCTATCACGCTTCGGTCCATTTAGGAAAGCTCTTTCAGAGCAGAAGATTTTTAGAAATCGACCAATCAGAAACAAGAATTGTCTGTGGTGGCAATGTTTGTTAATAGATCGAGACAAAATCAGCAATCTATATAGAGAACCTTCAATAGATGCTTCCTACCAATATTCGGTTCATTTGGAAAAGCGGTTTCAGAGGAAAAGATTTTTAGAAATCGACCAATTAGAAACAAGAATTTCATATGGCACCCATATTTGTTAATGGATCGGGACGAAATCAGTAATCTTTATAGAGGACCTCCCATAGATGCATCCTACCAAGTTTCGGTTCATTTGGCAAAGCAGTTTCAGAGGAGAATTTTTTTTTAGAAATCTACCAATCAGAAACAAGAATTGTCTGTGGTGG
>MJUT01064705.1:661084-674200 GCA_002080005.1 Gigantidas platifrons
TATCATAGTGAAATGATGTGTTCATCCTATGAACCCAAACCTCCCTATCATAGTGAAATGATGTGTTCATCCTATGAACCCAAACCTCCCTATCATAGTGAAATGATGTGTTCATCCAAGTTTTTCCCACGTGGGAGTAAAATACAAATCCTCCGATATAATCGGGCGAACTGATTTTTATTATTATTAATAGATACGGAAAATAAGATTTGGAAAATGTTTGAACTATGATACAGGCATGCTTTATTTGGCCGAAAATTCTCAATAACGATAAGTCGCATACTCTTGTAATTGTCACAACGGTGAACTGAATCGAGTTCTAGGTTGCGTCCTAGATTTTGATTTGAATCTTGGTACAATATTAACGGATAAACCTTCTGTTGTTTTTGAAACTAGAGGCTCAGCACTGAGCTGAGCCTGTGTCACTCACCTTTCATTCTGCTTTGAGGAAACTTAAAACTTAATACTAACCCTAACCCTTCCATAGGTGCTTCCCACCAAATATCGGTTCATTTTGGCAAAGCAGTTTATGAGAAGAAGATTTTTAGAAATCGACCAATCTAAAACAAGAATCTCCTGTGGCAGCCATGTTTGTTAATGGATCAAAACGAAACGATCAATCTCTATAGAGGACCTTCTATAGATGCTTCTTACCAAGTGTCATATCATTTGGCCAAGCGGTGTCAGAGGAAAAGCTGTTTTAGAAATCGACCAATAAGAAACAAGAATTGCCTATGACGGCCATGTTTGTTAACGTATCAAAGTGGAATGAGCAATTCCCATAGAGGACCTTCCATAAATGCTTCCTATCACGCTTCGGTCCATTTAGGAAAGCTCTTTCAGAGCAGAAGATTTTTAGAAATCGACCAATCAGAAACAAGAATTGTCTGTGGTGGCAATGTTTGTTAATAGATCGAGACAAAATCAGCAATCTATATAGAGAACCTTCAATAGATGCTTCCTACCAATATTCGGTTCATTTGGAAAAGCGGTTTCAGAGGAAAAGATTTTTAGAAATCGACCAATTAGAAACAAGAATTTCATATGGCACCCATATTTGTTAATGGATCGGGACGAAATCAGTAATCTTTATAGAGGACCTCCCATAGATGCATCCTACCAAGTTTCGGTTCATTTGGCAAAGCAGTTTCAGAGGAGAATTTTTTTTTAGAAATCTACCAATCAGAAACAAGAATTGTCTGTGGTGGTCATGTTTCTTAACGGATCGGGACGAAATGAGCAATCCTAACGAAAGACTTTCCATAGATGCTTCCTACCAAGCCTCGGTTCATTTGGCAAAGCGGTTGCAGAGGAGAATTTTTTTTAGAAATCTACCAATCAGAAACAAGAATTGTCTGTGGTGGCCATGTTTGTTAACGGATCGGGACGAAATGAGCAATCCTAACAAAGGACTTTCCATAGATGCTTCCTACCAAGTTTCAGTTCATTTGGCCAAACGGTTTCAGAGAAGAAGAATCTACAAAATCAGCCAATCAGAAACAATAATTACCTGTGGCAGCCATGTTTGTTAATGGATCGGGACGAAATGAGCAATCTTTACTGAAGACCTTCCATAGATGCTTCCTACCAAGTTTCGGTTCATTTTGCCAAGCGTTTCAGAAAAGAAGATTTTTAAAAATCAGCAATATATGTATAGAAATAACTGCATTTTGAATACAGATATCTATATCTAAACAAGAGTTATCTTTCTTTCAACAGAGATTTTTTAGAAAACAACCAACCAGAAACAAGAATTGCCTGTAGCGGCCATGTTTGTTAACTGATCGAGACAAAATGAGCAATCTTTATAGTGGACCTTCCATAGATGCTTCTTACAAAGTTTTGGTTCATTTGGCCAAGCCGTTGCAGAGGAGAATATTTTTAGAAATCGAACAATAGAAACAAGATTTACCTGTGGCAGCCATGTTTGCTATTGAATCGGAACGAAATGAGCAATCTTTATAGAGGACCTTCCAAGAATGCTCCCTACCCACTTTCGATTCATTTGGCCTAGCCGTTTCAGAGGAGAAGATATTTTAGAAATCAACCAATCAGAAACAAGAATGGCCTGTGGTGGCCATGTCTGTTAACGGATCAGGACAAAATGAGCAATCTTTATAGAGGACCTGACATAGATGCTTCCTACCAAGTTTCGGTTCATTTGGCCAAGCGGTTTCAGAGGAGAAGATTTAAAAAAATCGGCCAATCAGAAACAAGAATTGCCTATGGCGGCCATGTTTGTTGATGGATCGGGACAAAATTAGCAATCTTTAGAAAGGACCTTCCATAGATGCTTCCTACTAAGTTTCAGTTCATTTGACTGAGCGGTTTCAGAGGAGAAGATTAAAATGTGAAAAGTTAACGGACGACGGACGCAAAGTGATGGCAAAATCTCACCTTGCCTTGTGAGCTAACAATAATTTTTTGTATGTTTTTATTACCATCGTTTTCTATCTTGTTTGACGCTATCTATAATACAATCGTCCAGTACATTGTTAGGATCAAACCACAACATTCTCCCTAAACGTGGTGCAGTAACCTACAACAGACAACAATATGAATGAATGAATTAATTTTATTCTCATAAACCAAATATATATAGTTACAGAGAAGTAAATAATAATATACAACATATTAAATTATATATATTATATATAAGAAAAAAATAATAAATACTAGTACTATACATGGTGGTATATTGCTCATGTAAATTCATTAATTGGAGGGGTTTTTGTCTGTTCGTTTGTGATTTGTAAGGCATGTATTTATACCCGCTTTATGACTATCAGGCGACTTCATAACTTCCATTTATATATATATTCGGCAAAGCTGACGAAAGTGAATTACACATTGTTTATGGTTTTTATCATGATATCCTTGATAGAGGGTTGCTGTTACCAAAGAAGCTACTGAATCAAGGCTTCCTATTGGTTAAATTGAAGTCATCACTTCTGAATTTTACAAGCACCATCATGACTTGGTTAACCACGGAATATCTGTGTTACCAATGACAACGGAACTGCTAATATTTCAAGAGCACCTGCTGTCACCCCCGGTTTTCGGCTGAGTTCGTGTTCCTCGATCTTTAGTTTTCTTTTTTGTGTTTTGTAGATCAATGTTTGTCCTTTTACTCATGGCCATTACATTGTCTGTCCTTCTTCGATTTACGGATTCTGATTACCCCTTTAGTATCTTCCAAATTTTTCTTGATAAAATGCCATAACCATTAAATGAGGCAAAATGTGTCACAACAGTATTTTCGTATATTAAGTATAGGTTGTCCATGTGCTAATAGAATGACAAAAATACAAAACATAGGAACAAAAAAGGTTTACTCCACTGCTTACCTCGTTGTCAGCTGTTACGTAAATATTATCAGCACATAAGTCTCTAAGGATCCAGTTTCTCTTGTGCATCTCTCCCACAAACTTTACAATTTTCAGAACTATATTAAGGTAACTGTCAGCATAGACCTCTGGATCGCCATAGATATGTCTAAATGCTAGATCAAACAGCTGTGTGCTTTGTTTGAGTCTAAATGTCTAAACAGAAAAATAAATAATATTAAGACAAATGCATACATATTACATATCAGGAAATTTGTAAAGCCATAGACAAAGTTAGAGAAGAAAACAGTACAAAAAATAATTAAATAAAAGTTATTATTATTATTTAAAAATAAGTTAAAAGCGATAATTTCTAACTTTCAAACGTACCATAACATCATAAAGCACTCTTCGGGTCCACCTTGAAAAACGCAGAGTATAGACAGATAAAATGAGTGGTGACGTCATTCAAAATCATCATGTGACACTACAATATGGCGGTTTTAAAAGGATACTAATGCTACACTATTGATAACTCGAATTCTAGTGGTTAAATCAGTATATGCACTCAATAATAGACCTGGTCATACTCGCTCCAAACGAACACATATTTAGGGGATTGAGTTAGGGTTATAGTGCTTAACTCCACTTTCAACAATATTTCAGTTATATCGTGGCGGTCATTTTTATTGGTTGAGGAAACCGGAGTACACTGTCGCAGATCACTGACAAACTTATTTATCACATAATGTTGTATCGAGTAGACGTGTAACACTGGATTAATTCCGCCAGTGCACTTCATCCGGTAGATGAAATTTCCTAGTGTTTTATATCCACCAACATAAATGCACTAGGTTTTTTTTAATCCGGGTCTAGAGTAAAGTATCCAACACTTACCGGATTAAAATACCTAGTGCATTTACATTTTTTGTATGTTGGTGGATATAAAACACTAGGGAATTTCATCCACTGGTTGAAGTACACTGGCAAAATGTATTGTGTAAGCGTACTATCTTTCCGGTGTGTAAAATGTCCGGGTACGTAAATACCTTAGTGTATTTATTCCGTCTGAAGAAATACGAAGAAATACACTAGTGTGTTTGTCGTGGAATTTCTAATCTCGTTGAGATTAGGATTCCGAAGAAATTTTTGTCTGTATCTTCATCCTAATCTTGATTCAAGCCCTATCAAGGGTATTCTGAAATTTTAAAATTGGGGTAAATTTGACCTCCTGGTGCATTTCGATGGATATTTTGGCATGGACAGATTCCCGATTGTGTCAGATCAAGTGCAGGTAAGATTTATAGGGAATTTATTTAATTCAAATCTGCCAAAATATTGATATTTCCTTACCTTTTACAATGTGACTAATTTGTATAGTCTATTTCATAGTTCAATATGTCGATGTATAATTATTTTATTACTTGTATCCTGACATCGACATCCCGAACTACGAAACAGACTGTACATGATATATGATAAAGCACTGGATTGATTTAGATGCATTGAACTGGTTACCAGAAAATCCTGTGTATTTTTACCCATTATTACGTAAACAATTTACCAGTACAAAAAACATAAACAAATACCTTGTTCGACGTTTTCACACTATTTATATACAATAATCCCTAGTAAATAATGTTTGGCCAGAATAAACACGAGACGGAATGAAAGTACGCGTACAGACCTTGCCATAGTTGGATTCAAACTCAGTACGTTTGTGGAGATAGGCACATAGGTAATTGTAGTCCTATAACATATGACTTCACATTCCATGTTCATATTTTACGTTTTCATTGGAATTTTTTCATTTTTTATTTCATGTGGAATGCGAAGTCATATCCCATTTGCCCATTTTGCTTTAGCAAATTCCGCCCGGTTTCCAGTGCGGGAGAAATCAGATATTTCCAAAGATTTACATACCCATAAGTAACGATTTTTCAATAAAATATATTATAAAAACTAAAAAATAACTTACTTCAATCGAAACAATCCTAAAATCACACTAAATCCAAGTTTATTTCAGCGAGGTGGGCAGTGTAAACTGACCGCCATATTTTTGAAAGTTTACTTTCCAAATTACAGAACGAGTCCGGTGAATGAGGATTGCCTCGCTTGCCCACTGTAAACGTATATTTGGGCAAAAAGATGTTTTTATTGGATTTATTATTAAAAATTCTAATTTTATTATTTTCCACCTTCAAATTCTTACTATAAACAATACTTCATAACTTTACGCCATAATTGTACAATAGCGACTTAAAAGTTCGCTTCGTCAAAAGTTTGTAACTTTCAAAAATTACCATGTGACATTTCGGGAAAGTACTGTTGTGGTTTAAAAAGGCACTTATTGTCAAAATATTCAAAATACTTGGATATATTGATCACAAAACACAATAAAATTACTGTAAGTATCATATTTGTTACGATCATTACATGTAATTAAGCTCCTGTATTTTTTGCATTTACTACGGATTTTGGGGACTTTGTGATAGGACCTCGCGGTGGCAACATAAAAAAACAAATATAAAATATCGCCACCCGAGGTACTATGTGATAGGACTAAGGTAATTGTAAATCCAACTACTATACGATCACGACGGCTCCACACATATTTTGAAATCTGGGACTATTATACTAAATAGTCCCAGTTGAAATTGAATACAAAATCATAGAAAAAAACTAAATTAATTCAGCAATCACATAATCAATATATTTAGCACAGAAACCATGTCAAAAATACTCATATTGTGTCACTCACTCACTCACTCACTCACTCACTCACTCACTCACTCACTCACTCACTCACTCACTCACTCACTCACTCACAATAAAGTGAGTGAGTGACACAGCCAGCCTTTGTATTGTCAGGAAAAGTTCCCACCGAACCAGGCTTTGGAGACGATTATCACCCTTGGCTATATACTCGGCCATTACAGCCAAAAAGGGTTGCTAGATTTGTGTATCGTGTTAGGTAAATGAGTGTGCCAGACATTTATTTATGGATATATTGTGACAAAATATGGATGTAATAGTTTGAAATATATCATTTCTCAAGGAGGTTTGTATTATTTTTTATTATACCTCAGTATATACTTTCTTAAAGCCTTTTTAAAGAAATAAAAAGGCTATTGTTTCACATTTTTAACACTGAGACTATTGACCGGTCAATAGTTTTCAAGACTATTGACTGCCACTGAACTATTTACTGGCAATTTAAAAAAACATGTTTATTGTTGATATTTTTCTTAATATTAATATTAAGAACTTCTATTTGTGTCATTTTAATAGCCATATTTTCTCAGATTTCCTAGATTGCCTTTGGAATAATAAAACACTTATTTACTGGCTATTCGGACAATAGCAAGTAAATATGTGTATAATATTCAACATACGTCTTCTTGTAAAATTTTGGATGTAAAGTAAAATATAATCAAATTTTGGGCCTAATTTTACCAGCGAGCTGCTGGTAAGATCAGGATCAGAATCAGGAAGATTTTTAGTTGGACAAATTTTTCTGAATGGTTTTTCGTTCTTTTGTAAGGTATTTTTACCTTAATAATTATATATAAAAAAACAGAAAATATAGGTTATATATTTTTATAAAATAAATTAATTAAAAAAACATGTGTCTTTTTAGAAAATGGTAAATCCGAGGATTTATGATTATGCAAAGCAGATGTTTGTTTACAAACAATAATTATATATATAAGTGTATTTTGTAAACAACTAATGGTACGTAGATATCTAACATAGTTAACACTTAATCCAAATATATAAGCTTATAGACAAACTGTCTTGATCACTATATTGGTTCATTTTTTTCAGTAGTAATTTCATAATACTATACAATACTATGATTATCTCCCTTTAATCAAATTCCTTAAAAAAATTTTTTCCCAAATAATTAGTGTTAATTCAACTTTTTTCTTAACTTTTTTAGGTTCATATTTATATGAATGTTGTAGTTGCAATTATTATGAATATCATAGTTGCAATTATTTAAATTAAATATAACTACCTTGAAGAACTTTTCTATTCATTTATATAATCAACGCCCACTTTCTTATAATTATATTGCCAAATTTCCTACGGTCTTTTCCGAATATTATAATTATACTTCGGTATGTTAGCATACACACGTCAAATACGTAAAAAAAATATCCAATTAAAAGTTTCTCGATATACGCGAACTGGACGAGAATTCCTTTACTTATTATAAAATCCCGAGATATATCGAATGGTAAAATCTGCCATTTTCTTGCATGATTATTTGCCGATTCCACCCCCTTTCCCTATGACATCCCCTGACCGAACTCTAAATATTCTGATATATCTCATTTACTATTAATATCAAAAGGAAACTATTCAGAAAACTAGAGGCTCCCAGGAGCCTGTATAGCTCACCTGGGTATAATAACATCAGTCAATAAAACTTGATAACTCCGGTCAAAAAATAACAAATGTAGCCCTTGTCATTCCAGACCCCCTCTCCAAAAAAAATTGGGCAGGGGTTCCCCCTTTAATGTAAGTTATCAACATTGCTGTAAAAAAACATAAATGTCAATGTTTCTCAAAATTTTGCTTTTGCTACTTCACATTTTGTAATAGAGTTGCTTCCCTTTGATTATTTAAGTAACCAAAAGCAGTGAAAGTCACCAAATATGCATTTGAAGAGGAATAACTCTTCACACAGTTGTCGGACATTTTCAACGGTGCAACTTTTTTTTGTAGAACTTGACATGCTGAACATTTTTGCAGTTTAATCTTAACCTCTATCCCTTATTGTTTTTTGAAATAAAGGACGAAAAGTATTAAAGTTTTGAAAATTTGATGAAAAAAAGGCAATAACTTTAAAATGGCTAATGGAATTTACTTAGAAATTGCAAGGTAGGTAGATGTTGTCATGCTGAACATTTTTGCAATTTAAACCTAACATCTATCTCTTATAGTTTTTGAAATAAAAAAACAAAAGCATTAAAATTGTGAAAATTTCATGAATAAAAAGGGCAATAACTCAAAAATGGGTGATGGGATTTACTTCAACATTTCAGGGTAGGTAGATCTTGACATGCTGCACATTTTTGCAATTAAACTAAACATCTATCTCTTATAGTTTTTGAAATATAAGACCAGGTTTGGTTTCAATTGGTTCAGTAGTTTCAGATGAGAAGATTTTTTTAAAAGTTTACGACGGACGACGACGACGGACCCCTAGTGATGGCAATAGCTCACCTGACCCTTCGGGTCAGGTGAGCTAATGATGGGATAGCTTAGCAAATATATTTTTATCATGAAATCATAACATTGTGGCCAAATTTGAAATCCCAAATTCTGAGAATTTTGAACATTAAGAATTGTGTGCTAAGATATTCTGGAAATTCAACAATATTGCAATGCAATTTTGCTTGGTGTCTACAATATGTGTTGAATAGCAATTTCTATCACAGTATAAATATGAAATTAAAAAAAACTTGGCTTTCAAATCATAATGTTGATCATATAATAAATCGGATGCAATGAAATCAATAAAATTAAACACTAAAGTGAGTGGGTGTTGCTTAAGATCAGATTAGCATTTTTTCAGCTATATCATGAGATAAAGCTTGCGTTGTACAAGACAAATCAGCTCCGTTGGATTTTAATAGTGCTAGTTCACAACAACAGCAGTCCACAGAGATGTTGTGTAGGATTAAAAAGTGTCCGCCATGAAACATTGTCCTCTGTTACAATTGTTTTCTATGATAAAGTCCGAGGACGGAATAAAGCGCAGAGGTGACTTCTTTTGGTCTGTTTGTTTTTTTTTCGTTTTTTAAAAAAGATATAATCCGACACATTTTCAAAGGACAATATTATGGCTTTCAGTTGCTCCCATCTGATACATTGTTCTGACTGCGAGATAATCAGTGTTGGCTCTTGCTTCTTAATGATGCGTGCTTAACAGAGAAACAGTAAATACCAATGTTATAGTCATTGGCTTGACTCAACCAGGGTTCGAACTCACGATTTAGCACACACGAGACGAGCTTGCTAACCATCACACCACCGATGCGGTTACTCTATTGTGAGGTAGACACTACAAATAGATATAGTAAAATAAAAATGTCTATATACTTTTCACATTTCTTAATCCTTATAGATACTTAAATGTCCGTATTAATAGTTGATACAAACCAGAAGATATTGATAGTCCCCTGGTATGTTTTTCCTTTCTTCTCTACTGGGGCTATCTAACATTTGTAGTACTCCAATACATGTTTCTTTGTCTAGGTGTGGCAAGGAATGTATGAAATCTATTGTAACGGGCTCGTAGGCAGCTAAAAAACGGAACTGAAAAAAGAAAAACATTATTTCATACCAACAAGTATTATACATAGCGTTATGAGCATATATTGTAAACAGTGATGGTCAACAACTCCACCAATATCAACAAAACAAGCATCCAACTCTGAACTAAAACAATTGAACACAAAAAGACTATGACATATCACGTTGGAAATCCAGTTCCTAGGTTAGACAGGCAAAAAAATGTGGCAGTGTAAAACCGAGTAATGGGATGCCAACTCTCACCTCTGTTAACTGGATCTCCAACGACAACACAGATATAAACAAAAAACCTGCATAGATTCACTTCCTCTCAAAAGGACTACACACATAAAGAGTGGTAGTACAATAGCAGGGTTTGTAAATGCCCGTAGTCAACTGACTACCAGCGAGGAAGGTAGAATGTATGGGGGTCAGGTCATTATTCCGACAGCCCATTATTCCGACAGCCCATTATTCCGACAGCCCATTGTTCCGACGGCCCATTATTCCGACAGCCCATTGCTCCGACAGCCAATTTCTCCGACAACCCATTATTATACCCCCCGCAAACAAAGTTTGGGGGGTATATAGGAATCACCCTGTCCGTCCGTCCATGTACCTTGTAAGCGCAACTCCTCCTAAACGGCTTATTGGATTTTTGTGAAACTTTATACAGTTGTAGTACACTACCTGCAGATGTGTATGAAGAAATATGGTCGCTGTCCAAAATTTGGAAGGGGAGATAATTCAACTTATACTTTCACGAAAAGGGGGGGCATGTAACTTGTAAGCATAACTCCTACCAAACTGCTTATTGAATTTTTATGAAACTTTACACAGTTGTAGTACACTACCTACAGATGTGCATGAAGGAATACTGTTGCTGTCTAAAACTTAGAAGGGGAGATAATTCAACATATACTTTCACGAAAAAGGGGGGGGGGACATGTACCTTGTAAGCGCAACTCCTTCTAAACGGCTTATTGGATTTTTATGAAACTTTATACAGTTGTAGTACACTACCTGCAGATGTGCATGAAGAAATATGGTCGCTGTCCAAAATTTGGAAGGGGAAATAATTCAACTTATACTTTCACGAAAAGGGGGGGGGCATGTAACTTGTAAGCGCAACTCCTACCAAACTGCTTATTGAATTTTTATGAAACTTTACACAGTTGTAGTACACTACCTTCAGATGTGCATGAAGGAATACCGTTGCTGTCTAAAACTTAGAAGGGGAGATAATTCAACTTATACTTTCACGAAAAAGGGGGGGGACATGTACCTTGTAAGCGCAACTCCTACTAAACTGCTTATTGAATTTTTATGAACCTTTACACAGTTATAGTACACTACCTGCAGATGTGCATGAAGGAATACCGTTGCTGTTTAAAATTTAGAAGGGGAAATATTTCAAATTGTACTTTCACGAAAAAAGGGGGGGTATGTATCTTGTAAGTGCAACTCCTACTAAACTGCTCATTGAATTTTTATGAAACTTTACACAGTTGTAGTACACTACCTGCAGATGTGCCTGAAGAAATATGGTTGCTGTCCAAAATTTAAAAGGGGAGATAATTCAACTTATACTGTCCGTCGTCCATGTACCTTGTAAGCGCAACTCCTCCTAAACGGCTTATTGGATTTTTATGAAACTTTACACACTTGTAGTACACTACCTGCAGATGTGCATGAAGGAATATGGTTGCTGTCCAAAATTTAAAAGGGGAGATAATTCAACTGATACTTTCACGAAAAGGGGGGGTGGCATGTACCTTGTAAGCTCAACTCCTACTAAACTGCAAGCGGGGGGTATCACTCAGTGAGGTCACTAACAGCTCTAGTTTTTCTTCTATACCTAACGGAAGGTTGACTTTAATTTTTATACTCACTGGGCGGATTGTTTCTGTATTAAACCAAAGGGTAAATATGGGGTCAAACTCAAATGTCGTGGTGCTAGCAGATTCCTTACATCATGATGACATGAGAAATCTCAGTACCAATTTGGGATGGTCTAACACTTCTACATTTTGGATTTAATCATGAAAAGTTTACACCGCCACTGTTACGAGAGACGACACAAAAATTATTGGAGGGAGGGGGGATTTTTTTTTTTAATTTCTTGCCCTAATTTTTACCGGAAATAAAATACGTCCGGACGAAAATCCTAGCCCCGCCCCTTAGCCTTGTCCCATCCAAAAAATATCAAATGGTCCGTGCCTAAATTGCATGAAATTTTAATATTATTTTGAAATTTTGAAATAAATTAAATGAAAATGGAAAATGAATTATAATTCGAAGGTAAAGAATGTGGGAAGGGAACAAATTCGTGTCTGAAAATAAAATCTATTTGGCCTAATAATCACATTTGAGTTCTCGATCATGCAACAAACAAAGTAGCCAATTTCAGTTCAGAGGTTTTTAATAGCAAATTAGTATTTACCATAAATATAAACCTTTACCTCCACTGCTGCCGAGTGACCATTTTGAATATCTGTTTACCACCAATGCAGTAAAGGACATTCATGTACTGGAAGATATATGTCACGCTTGGTTTTGATTCCTCAAGCCATTTTTCAGAAACAAATTTCGAGGTTAAGCCATGGATTTGTGGATTGAGCTCTATTCTATATTGTCGGAAAAATGTGGCGTCGGAGTAATGGGCTGTCAGAATAATGGGTCGTCAGAATAATGGGCTGGCGGAATAATGGGCTGTCGGAGGAATGGTACGCACTCAAATGTATGGGCTAAAGTCCATCACTCTTACGGCAAAATCAATAATAATTATTATACTTCATTATCTTTTTTCAATAGAAAATCAAGTGTAATATTTTAACTAATAAATCCTAAATTCCTGGTTTTCTCTATTTCACCGGTCATCAGTTTTTTTACTGATAACCGCGGGAACAATACTGAAATCATATTTTGCGGGTTTTCTTTCTTCAATTTTCATTCGCTATTCAAAATCGGGTATCCCAGGGGTTTTTCTTTGATCAAGGTTAAAATCCTAAATGTATCCGTATTTGCATTCCGGAATTACAATCTTGATCGGAAGTTAAAAACACACAAATAAGTGTTTATTGCATCCAACATTATTGTAAATAGAGTTTCAGTATAATAAAACAATTAATGCCTACACTAGCGGTGAACATCATAATTGTTCACCCGAGAGGTGTTGTTTTCCCAAGGATGCAGTTACTGCTACATCCATTGTACATGAATAATGATAAATAAACACACATTTACAATTAATTTGTTGAAATGTGATTTAAACATAGTTGTTGATAATTAACTTTAATACAAATACAGTATCTACCTTCTGTTGAATGATTGGTTGGTCAGGTGCTTTGGTGTCTGCTATAGTAATTAGTACGCTGTTCGATGGCCGTCGTTGTTTTGTATTGAAATATGATTTTCGAATAATATCTGAAAGAAAATGAAAGCAATATTCTAAACATTGTTAAACGAATATAATAAGACAACT
>MJUT01064705.1:682223-700221 GCA_002080005.1 Gigantidas platifrons
CCCCCCCTAAAATTCGCAAAGCATATGTTATACAACGTTAATTAAGCAGTTCAACAAACAACTTTTTGTAACTTCAAGATAAAAAGCTTGTGTTATTTTGACCACAATGAATCCCTATTATTACTGTGGCAGCAATCTTATCTGAAACTCTTCAAAAGTCAAAATGAATAGTAATGATATTAGGAGTAAATTTGGGATATCATTCTAAAAAGCTCTAGATCTACCCATTGATAAATGATCAGTATACTGTCCGTCCGGATGAATCTTTTCGTTTCGTCGTTGGTTCATTCATTGAAAACGTATGATTCGTTCTTGTTTATAGACAAAAAAAAAGGTGAATATGTTAACATTAACAGGGGCGGATTCAAGGGGAGCGCACCCGGCGCCCCCCCTAAAATTGGAAAAAATATGATTTTTTTGCTTAAAATCGTGATTTTTCACACGAAATACCCCCAAAAATTGTTCGTGCCTCGCTCCGCTCGGCGCCATTATTTTCAATGCGACCCCTAACTGAAAATCCTGGACCCGCCCCTGATTAATGCTACATGAAACGATTCTGATCATCTAATGTATCTACGTTAGCTAATCAGAAATCAACAACAATTTCATGTATTGACAATTTCCGCTTTTGTTTGTCTATAAACAAGAGCGGTCGAATCATACGTTTTCAATGAATGAATCAAACGACGAAAAGAACAGCTCCATCTGGACGAGCAGTACTAACTAGAACCACCCGAAAGGACAAGCACCGAAAGTACAGACCAATTAGTGAAATGAGGAATGCTTTAAAACTAAACCAATAGTTCTTTGAAGGGTTAAAATATCGTGATCGTTCAGTCATGAGTTGAACAATTCGCATCACGGTAGTTAAAAAAAAGTTTTACTTTAGGTTCTTATAATCTGACAAACTGAACATACTGTCAACAATTATCCGACAAAATTAAGACTCAAAGTCAAGTTTTTTTGGTCTGATAAAAATGGTGTGGTTGATTCAAAATTGTCGTTCAAATAAATGTCTAATTCCTTAAACCCCCAGAGCTTCTGGGGGCTTTGCCCCCCTGGGCCCCCTACCAAGGCTCTACCCTAGATTCGCTGGGGACCTTAACCGGTCCCCAGAACAATCGCCTACTCACGCCCCCCCCCTAACCACAAATCCTGGATCCGCCCATGACACCCCCTGGAGATATGACTTGTTGCATTTTCGAATTTATGACATATGCAAAATTAAACATATCTTGAGTAAGTATATAATAATTATTATAACTTCACTGAGCTATAACGAAACTAATAGTGCGTCATTCAAATATAAAAAAAAATGACATTACCTCCTTGAAATGAAATTAATATATTGCTAAGTAGTTTTCGGATCCGAGAAATGTCAAGTCTGTCCTCTGGCTTAGTCACAACACACGAGAAAATTATAGCATGCACTTCCTTTGGTATACAAGGCCATTTATAAGGTTTCAGGTCTTGAAAAACAATCTGAAAGTTAATCAATCCATATAATTTTTCTATAATGTTACCTAATTTCGGTATTTGTTATGGTGATTCTACATATGTACGGGAGTCGTCATGGCCGTGATCATATGTTAGTTTTATAACAACATTATACAATCAGTGCCTCATATCCAGAAATTGAGAGTACTTTCCTCATAAATATTCATCATATTTAAATTAGATTTTGATCACGTGACTGCAGTTTCAAGCTTGATGGATCGTTTATTAGATTTGTCAAATAATAGCATAAAGTACGGAAATTCAATGTGTCCGTCAATGATTCGAAAATTAAAAGTTATTGTTTATTTCCGCAAAGTTTTTCTTCTGCCAAAATTCAAATCTTTTTGTTTTGTGACGATTTTAGACATGTCTTCGATATCGCGATCGTGCAAAAATGACCATATTATATTTAATGTGAGAACCCCGAGTTTAGAAGCTATGAATATAAGCTTAGTCAATATAATTATATCTATTATTGGGGAATCTAAATTAATTTAAGAAAATATGTCGCCAAATGTCATTCATTGTTAAATTTTGTGTCAAACAGCACCAGTCTCATGTATTTCAGACATTTTTACATAGACTCTTAAGGCCAAATAAGGGTTCGTCGCCTCGGATTTTCATTTAGTCCAGGAACCTCGAATATTTAATTGTTTTCATTAATTTTTATTTCATTTAATTCAGCTTGATTCAATGTATCATTTTCAGGTTCAGAAAATGACATACATGCTACTATTAGGAATGATATCGTCTATATAGATCATATGCAAATTGCAGACGTCCCGGCGTCGCCATCTTAGATATGCAAATGAGCAAATTACCCATCATTTCTGGCTATGTATCACCACTGATGCTGTGATTTTGCATCTAGATCAGGGCGAGGTGCACAGCATTATGTGATAAAGTTTGGCAGTGACTTGCGACAGGTCAGTGGTTTCCTCCGGGTCCTCTGGTTTCCTCCACCAATAAAACTGACCGCCATGATATAACCGAAATATTGCTGAAAGTGGCATTAAACACCAACAAGCAAACATACTTATGCATAATTTTTTCTTCATTAATGTTTTGATTCACTGTATTTGTTCAATTTGAGCTCATTGTAGGTATAACTAGACAATACTGTGGCTGTTTGATGTAAATTCACTTTATTTTACGTCCAAATATACATGCTTTAAATAGTACTCATCAGTAATCACAGTCCATTTATTGGAGCAATAACCATTGTTTTTCCAAGTGTTGTCGTTCTTTGCCCAGTGTTTTTTGTAGTTAAGATATCTGGTGGTTCTACCTAATAAAATTGCTTTTGAAGAAAATAAATTAATTAACTAAGGGAGAGTTGTGTCAATGACTGTATTTTTGTATTTTGTTAATTCCTTTTAAAATGTTTTTTTATTTACCACAGCAGATATGGATTTTCATTTGTCTCTCTTTAGGATTAGAGTTATTTCCCTTTGATTGTTCACAGACACATTAGGGCATTGATTTTGCTCAATAAATGATGATAAACATAATCAAAATTAATAATCATCCTGTTATTTATTGATTTTGTATATACCATTTGTAATTGATTGTTTTTATTTCATTGTATTGATTGTATATTCCCTTATGGGCCGATAATTCGCAATATAAACTATCTGTTATATAGTTATCTCCCTTCCAATATACATAGTTGTCGATCATTACGTGAATTTATCCCTTTCCATTCAAGATAAGAAACTGATAAAATTGCATCATTTCAAGTTCTTCATTTTGCATTCAAGGAAAAAAAAAACCTCCAACCCTCCCGCAGTTTAGAATATTTTTTGCTGTTGTTGTAATTTGGTTTTTTTTCGAATTGCGAATTATATTTGAAGGGTGATACTTGATGTAAAGGCATGGCTGATTGTTGATGTACTTGTAATGGCAAAGATGTCTGTTAATATGGATGTTGTAGAAGCGCGGCATTTAATTCAGATTGAACTTTGGTTGAGCTCTGAACCCAGTATCAACTATGTTATAATGTTTATTAATTCATAGAGGAACTTTTGTTGATCGCTGTTTACCAGGGTCAAAGGTGTAAATTTGTAAATATATTGTATTTCCAATTTTATGAGTTAAAGAAATTAACCCTCAATTTTACTTTTGTTACTATTGATTCCCAGTACAGGGACTGTTCAGTACAGTTGTTGCGATGAACAGACTTTAATTGTGTTAAAAGTGCTAAATATTCTACATTAATGCATATTGTTGTTGCTTTAATTTGAATTTTGTTGTTCATCAGGCTGCAGCGTACAAGTAAAAAAGTGCTAAATATTCTACATTGCTGCATTTTGGTGTTGCTTTAAATTGAATTGTGCTGCTCATCGGGCTGCAGTGTACAACAATGTGTCGGTAGCCCAATGCAATTGTAAATTCTTGAGCCGTGACCAAGCATTCGCTACTTAATAATAATAATAATAATAATAATAATAATAAAATCATTAACGTTTACGAATTTGCTCTGTTTGCCATTAATATTTTCTACCAAAAATAACACATATTCATTTGATTGAATAGACCCACATAGTGTTTAGATTTCAGATTCATAATAAAAATGATTGTAAAATTCAATGTTCAGACTTGAACACTTTTATTCTACCAAACACAACAGTAATAAAGGATCAGCTATAGATATTCAAGATAATGTGAAACATTACTTTTAGTTGTGTTTTTGTTTTGTATGTCTTTGTTTTGTGTCTTGTGTACCCAATCTTTCCTGTGTCTCTGGATTGTCCATATATATTTCCCCTTCGGTTTTCTCTAACGTTTATTCAGATAAAAACTACTTACATATTCCAGAAGGTGTTCGGTTGGAGTGCGATACACCTCTGTATAAGGATGACAACCATGTGTGAAGACCTCGTAGATAAATTGTCCTAACATCCAGATGTCTGTTTTGGAATCGTAATGATCTTCTAAGATACTCTCTGGTGCTGACCATAAAACTGGTATCTCGCTACTGTCTAAATCTAGGAATATTTATCACCATTTTATAGCATTCCATTCAACTTTCGTTTCATTTAAGGTTTTCATAGACATGTATTTGTTGCAGAACTCAATTCATATATTTTCTGTAACTTTATCAATAAATTATTTAAAAAGAGGGAATCTTAGATCCATATATGAAAAATATTTTAATTAGTTCAAAAAGTTGAGACTTATGTTCTATATAAGAGAATTTAGAATTAGTATCTACAATTCTTAATTAATTTAAAATGGGAGAGCATCTACATCAACTGGATTATATACATATTCTAAATTACTTGATATAAGAAAAGTTTAAAGCTACGTACCAAAGGGGTAATCAGAAGCCGAAAACCGAAGAAGGACAGACAATATACAATGTCAACAGAAAAAAAGACAGAAAGACACAGAAGAATCTACAAAGATATACAGAAAACTAAAGATTGAGCAACACGAACCCCACTAAAACCGGAGGTGAACTCAGGTGCTCCGGAAAGGCAAGCAGTTCCTACTCCACATGTGCCTCCCGTCATGTTACTCATGTTAATCCGGTGTTATTGACTATAATTTCTGCTAAATTAAAATTACCTGATATAAATCCGGTGCTATTGTCTACAATTTCCGCTACACTGAAATCATGTAATACAATGGTTTTATTTCTCAAACTAAAGGCACATGTTGTCAAGTTCCGATGAACTACTTGTTTGCTGTGCAGAAATGAAACAGCGTCTACTGCATCAGCTACCATTGTTATCAGTTCACAATAGGAAATCCAAGTGAAATGCTTTCTAGCATCTAATAAATGGTTGTTTAAGTTATAGTCCATTGATTTATCAGTAATGTAAAACATTGGGAGTGGTCTGCATTGGAAAGCAATAAGCTGTATTAAATTATGATGTAGCTTTTCATCTTGTAGATGTTTAAGAATGTCTAGAGTGTTAAGATGCTTCCTCGTTTCATTTTTATTTGCCCTTCGTTTATAGTCCTCCATGCTTCCTTCTACGATGCAGTGTAAGGTAGGAATTAGGCCATGCATGACCACATGTTTATCTTCAGACACTGTGCCTGCAAATGTTACCCATGAAGGTTCTAATCCAACATTTAATGACTGATGAATAATACCATCAAGTTTAAAATTTATCACAGCTAATTGTTGAAGGATATGTTTGCTGACCTTTCCCCTGATGTCCTTTGACTGTTGATCATTTCTTTGAAATAAGTAGACGGCGTTGGTAACTAGTTCTTTTGTCTCTTTGAATAGTAGTGGTTCTATCAGACATAACAAGTGTAACCGTACCATTTGAGAGATTCGTGCCGTGTCAAGGAATATGTTTAAAACCTTACACAAAGTTAATTGGTATTCTGATGTAGTTCTTGGTAACGACGAACCTTCAAAAGGTGATAAAATAAGAAATTTGTTGGTGCAATAAAAACAAATAAAATAAACAATTTTTTTTTAAATAAAACAATTTTTCCAAAGTTTGTATATTTCTTAAATAATGAAAAACAAATAAATAAATGTATTTAGCGAATCACATTTATCAGCAAGAAATAATATTATTAAATATAAATCTTCATGTAAATATGTAGAACAATTATAAAGTACATATTTAAGAATGTTGTAGAAACAAATATTGCAGATGTAAATCAATATATATAAGACGAAACTAATAATGCATTCTTGTTGAAAAGTTACAAATAAAGTAAAGTGCGTGCATTAGAATTAATCTAATTAAGAGGAGTAATTTGTCATCACATTAACTGACATAGCCCATTATCAAAGCAAGTATTGACAAGCAAACTGTTACCTCAACAACAACAAAACTACGACATTCCAATTAATAAATATACTACCTTTAATGTGAAACTGTTGGCATGAAATAAAACAATTACGATTTTTAAACAGAAAATATTATTTTTACATTTTCCAGTACTATAACATTCATGAATTTCTTTGTTTTGGGGTATTAGTTCTGTTTAAACATTATTTTCATAATTGATAATAACGATAATTCTAATATCTTGTTTGTTTTCTCTTGACCAGATTAGCATAGTGCAGCACCCTTCCTTTCAAACAACATACTGCCCTCAAAATGGAAAGGTACTTGTTATTGTCCTATTTGTGAAATATACATACAAAATTGGTGTATTGTTGGTAAATATAGAATTTATGTGGCAAGGCAGAGCTCTGGTGGCAAGGCTTAGAAACGGAGGAAAGGCGATCTTTAGCATGCAAAACAATTTGCAAAAAGAATCTTATTCAACATAATAATTTTTTAAAAAGATAACAGAAATCCAATGGATACCTCATGCGTAGTAATGCATACATGTGTGACACGGTCATTATTTAACAATACGCAATAACCAAATGAAATAGGTGAAAAATTTAATTGGGAAATAAAGATTGAAAAAAATGAATAGTTTATTCTTATCATGGTCAAAGCGAAATCTCTCACTGTTGTGTAAAGTACTAATTATTAAAGCTTTGATTATACCTATATGTGTTATTCCGGAGAAATACAAAAAAGATATAGAGAGTAAGTGTTTTAAATTTATATGGAATGGGAAAGCAGATAAGGTCAAAAGAAATACATTGATAGGAGATTTTGAGAAGGGTGAGCTGAAAATGATAGATAGAGAAAGTTATTTTATATCTTTGAAGGCATCATGGGTAAGTAGACTAACTGACCCAAAATTTTCGAATTGAAAACTAATACCACTAAAATATTTAAATGCTTGGAAAAAAATGGCTTATTTTTAAAATGAACATAGATGTGAAAAACCATAAACAGTTTCTAAATAATACCCTCCCCCCCCCAATTTTACAAAAATGTTTTGACCAGTTGGATAAAAACAATTGGTGGTCAATTAAGTACACCATTAACATTTAGTAATAAAAGAAAGCAAATTTTATGGTGAAATAGATTTATTACATTTGAAAATAAATACTTTTTTTTTAAAGAATGGATAAATAGTGGAATATTTTTTGTTAATGATAATAGAGATAAAAATGGTAAAATTACACAAGAATTTATACTTCAACAATTAAAAAATAAATCTAATTGAATATCTGAATTTAGTATTCTTTAAAAAGCTTTTCCAAAGAATTGGATAGAAATTTTAAAAACAGAAAGCTCAGTTAAAAGTATTGTAAATATAAAAAAAGATTAGTTTATCTGGAACGATTAGTTTATTAATTTATCTACATTGTCTAATAGAATATTATATAATAAACTAGTGATTGTTAAATTGTCAAAACCTACTGGTACAAATTATTGGATTAATTAGTTAGTGTTGTCTGAAAAACCAAATACAAGTAGTCTATATTTTTTCATTTTATTATTCCAAATAAAGTTTAATTTTCAAATGGACAATTGTTGGGAATAGTTTATGTAATTTCTGTAAGTTAGATGAAGATTACTCTCATTGTTTTATTATTTGTGACTTTCTAAAAGATTTTTGGACAAAATTTCAGAATTTAATGAAGGGTATGGGTATCGAAACCAAAATTACTTTCAAACATATAGTACCTGGATATAAGATAGATGATAAAAACTATTTTGCATTAAATTTTTTGATAACAGTTGTAGGGTTTTCCATCTACAAATCGTATTATATATCTGAACAGAAAACAAAGTATATTAATGTGCATAGAATATTTGTCAATGAATATATTAAAAGCATAAAAGAAAAGAAACCACTTCAAAAGTGTACATTTTTAATGAAAGTAAGAAATTGTATACTAAATGGAAAATAAATAAATGTCTCCAAAAGGTATTAAATAGAAATTGTATTTAGGTTGTATATATTTCATGTAATTCTGATTATAGCCCTGGATAATCAGAACAAGATGTAACAGGGAAACACCAAAAGGAGCTTGGACTGTTATTTGTAGCAAGCATTTGAATAAAAGATATTATGTTGGAAAAAAAAATGAAATAGGGCATTAATAATCCAGGGGCGGATCCAGGGGAGGGAGATGCACCCGGCGCCCCCCTAAAATTGAAAAAAATAAGATTTTTTGGCGTAAAATCGTGAATTTTCACACGAAATACCCCAAAACTTTTCGCGCCTCGATTCGTTCGGCACGATTATTTTAAGTGCGCCCCCCTAACTTGAAATCCTGGATCCGCCCCTGTAATCAACGAAGTATTTACAGAACAAACAATATTTATTACTTGTGAATTAAAATGAATCGTAAAACACATTGATTTGCACAATATTGTGAACCAGTTTTTGACATTTTCTTGCATTTCATTAAAAATATAATGTTCACGGTCACTTGTCTGTAATAGACGTGGCTTTATTAAGCTAATGTGAAAAGTGTTATTATGACAATTGCAGGATAAAACACTATTTCATCATTAAAGTACTTCTTTTATTATCATATGATTTTTTCCCCTGAGCTATTTACACGTTAAAGGTGAAGTGTTGTAATAACATACAATCATGTTACTCACTAGTCAGTAGTATTAGTTCAGCAAATATGTTAGTACAAAACGACGATGTCATTATTTACACAAACACAGGGAACAATAATGCTTACCTTTACAAAGTCGATGTGTTATCCCTTTAGTTATCACTCTCAATAAAGCATAGATTGTCTGTATACATTTCGGTTTCTTTGCTACTTTTCCCACCAATATTTCAGTTGACTCACCCAGGAACACGACAATTTGTAAATCTGATTTCATAACAATCTTTAAAAAAAACATTATATTTCAATAAGTGCAAGAAAAAAACGTAGATATCATATTTAGTGCACACGACACGCTTCTGGAATAACTTCATCAGATACGCTCAAAGCCAAAAGAATGGAAAGAACAATAATTAAAAATCTTAGTGGGTATAAAAGCTCATGAGAGCTTATGTTATTTGTTAATGTATATAAACCTTTCTTCCTTCCTTCCTTCCTTCCTTCCTTCCTTCCTTCCTTACTTACTTACTTACTTACTTACTTACTTGAAGCAAGCTAAGTACACCAAAACGCCTAAACAGGATAGCCAAAATCGGCAAAGGTTTCATATGCCTGAGGGAGAGTAGAACATTAGTTTTAATAATGCTTTATTTAGGAACTGTAAATTTCGATAATTCAACATGTCAGTGTCAGGGACGAAACAATGGCTATTGGGCGGATGATACCCTCGGGGACTAGGCATCGACGCAGTGATAGTAATAACAACGCAGAAATTAAGAAATCTTTAGAAATACTTGTACCAAATCAGGGCCATTGCGGTTATCCCAGTTTTCCGGTTGTTGACTGATTTTGTCTGTTTGTTGATTTATGAGTTTTGACTTTCCCTTTGGAAGATTGCTCGGTGTTCGGTAATTTTGTTATTACCCTTATTAAATTTAGTGCGCATGACGCGTTTCTGGAATAAGTTAGACAACAAAACTGTTTTAATAATTTGATAATAGAATAGTAACGTAGTGCTCTTTTTATCTGGCTATATTTGTGTGTATGTCGTAAGATTTTCAGGTGTGTTTTTTTTTATTATTATTCTTTGTTTGAACATAGCGTAGCCGTTTTGCTTGATTTCATCTGAACTAGTGTCGTCCCGTTTTAGGTACAATTATTGGATCGAACGCTTAATAATAAAATTAATGAAAACTAAGAATGGAACAGTTACCATGACAAGATGAGGAATCGAATAATAATTTGTAAAAATTAATCATAATATATCACAAACAAGCAAACGCAAATGAAAAATACTCTTAATAAAAAAAAAAGTTGGTATCAAATTTAGTGCGCACGACGTGTTTCTGGAATAACCTTCATCAGGTACGATCAAAATAGAAAGATTGGAAAGCCTAATAATTTCAACTGTGTCACGTACAACATGAAGTACAACAGGACAGAATTACATCTCTTTACCTTCATTAAAATAAATAACAGTGTACAATAATCTTACCTGGTTAATGACAATCAGAATGAAGGAATATTGTTCCAAGTAAGTCATTGTATTTTTAAATTTCTTCTTAAGTTGAATTCTGCTCTCTTCGTTCATAAGACAATCTCGGAAATTTCCCATCAGCAATGGACTTGGATTTTTGCCAACATGTTTTAAGTTTTCAAATATTGTTTTCAACGAACACAACAAATCTGAGCATTCTGGTAAACTTTCAACTGAAGCTGCAGAATTAGAAATCAGTTTTTCAACAATTGAGACTGAATTATCAGCAAATACTTGTGTTTCCGGAACTAAGTTTGATTGTGACATTCCACTTATACAGGATGACATATACAAAATGGCGATAGTGTCTAGTGTCACTGGTAAAAGTTTAACCATAGCAACTGGATTTGCTGACCATTTTTGGCACAACCCAAGCAAACATTTTGCTGCTCTCAGTACTTCCGTTCCTTTGATGCATCGACTATATAGATTTGTCTCAAGCTGGAAAGCATTAATAGCACTGAATACACTACATTGTATTCTACAGTCGCCAATGTCAAGAAGATTAAGCATGTTTAAAAAGTCACCTTTTTTAATTACATCCTTAAGCGTTATGGCAAGAATTTGTTTTGACAGATCTTCTCTGTTCTCTTCTGTCGCAGCATTGAATCTTCTTTTCATTTCATTAACTGACAACAATAATACTTGAACTGAAATTATATCATAGTCAATACACTGATCAGTTTTTTTCTTGTATCAATATGGTATATATGGATATTTCTCTTCAAAGCAATGATTCAGTCAAACTTGCGACCACCTGCTGTAAGTACCCTACCTATATACCTATGGCTGTGTAGTGCAAGAAATGTTTTAAAGATACCTATGGGGTAATCAGACATGGGTAATCAGACCTATTGGATCTGCTGGTTGTGCAAGACGATTCAAATGTACCACTCATCCTTTGGACGGGACGTAAGAGAATACATCAGCTTCTGGAGAATACTGCAATCCTTGCCCGTAAAAGACAACTTGCAACAGCTATGTTGGAAGTGGTTGTTGGCAATCTGTTGCAAGGCAATTTCCTGATCTCATCCATTCTACTTGGGACAATAAAGATATCCGTCAACCCACCGAGCGCCTTCTGTTATTACCCGACTTGTAATGAATAAGAAATAATACAAGACTTGAATGAACATTATTCCGTATTCTAAAATAATTGCAAATTTTTTTTTACAAAAACCAATCTAACTCAATAAATATGTTTGCTTGTACAATAATACCCCAGCAATGTCATTGTAAATGCTGTCTCTAATATCAGCTACACAATGTTGTAAACAACTTCACAAACAAAACTGTTCTCACGACTTTTTTATTCTATTAATTATAAAATCATTATTGTGCAAATTAGATATATTACTATTGAAACAAAAGACGTATTGAATATAATGGGTTTCTGTTTCTGGTTTCTGCGCCGCTTCTTTTGCTTCAATGGTACTGTACCTTATACTTAAGACGTGCGCTTTTTTTACAATATCATGATCCAATTGTCAGAACGACACCATTAGTACATTATGTGCTATAGCTGTAAAACGTAGTTTTACAGTCAAAGATAATGCTAGTTCAAGGAAAACAGATACAAAATGCAATATGTAGAAATAATTGTTCAGCTAAATTTTCGCTTAATTATATACATTCGTACACAGAAATGATTGACTTTATACACTAACATGTGGCCACCATTAGCTAAATATGTAAGATAAAATTCTGTTGTAATGTTATTCGATACAGAATATATTTCAAGACGAGCAACAAGTACATAAGTCCGTCGGGTAACATACACAACAAAAGATTGACTCCAACAAAACACCAATTTGTTCTCAAAGATATACTTTTAGATCTTCATCAGATAAAACAAATTATTGATACCAACCTTTAGGTAAACATGCTGATCGTAGAACTACTAACCTTTAGTTAAACATGCTGATCGTAGAACTACTAATCTTTAGGTAAACATGCTGTTTGTTGAACTACTAACCTTTAGGTAAATATGTTGATCGTAGAATTATTAACCTTTAGGTCAACATATTGGCCGTAGAACTACTAACCATTAGGTAAACATGCTGATCGTAGAACTACTAACCTTTAGGTAAACATGCTGATCGTAGAACTACTAACCTTTGGGTAAACCTGCTGGTCGTAGAACTACTGACCTTTAGGTAAACATACTGGTCGTAGAACTACTAACCTTTAGGTAGACATGTTGATCGTAGAACTACTAACCTTTAGTTAAACATGCTGATCGTAGAACTACTAACCTTTAGGTAAACATGCTGTTTGTTGAACTACTAACCTTTAGGTAAATATGTTGATCGTAGAATTACTAACCTTTAGGTCAACATATTGGTCGTAGAACTACTAACCATTAGTTAAACATGCTGATCGTAGAACTACTAACCTTTAGGTAAACATGCTGATCGTAGAACTACTAACCTTTAGGTAAACATGCTGATCGTAGAACTACTAACCTTTGGGTAAACATGCTGGTCGTAGAACTACTAACCTTTAGGTAAACATACTGGTCGTAGAACTACTAACCTTTAGGTAGACATGTTGATCGTAGAACTACTAACCTTTAGGGAAACATCCTGATCGTAGAACGTATATTCCTCTGTTTCCGTTGTTGTCAGCATCAAGTGTCTCAGCATGTATAAAGCCACTGGGTTGAACAGTGTCAGGTTTAATTTTTGTGATAGGTGAAATTATTTCCTTTGAATCTGTTTCATGTGAAACTTGTTTTGGTATGGGACATCTTTCTGGAGGTTGTGGAGTGTATTCATAGCGACATTCTGAATTTTCTTCTTCACAAGGTTTTAATATTTCTTGTATGTGTTGTATCATTGCGTCGGTATCGTTTATTGTAAACTGTGTAAATGTCTCCATGTGTCTGAGTGTGCAGTGAGTTGTTGTAATGATGATGACTTTATCACTATGAGGTATTAGGTGTTGTTTTATTACATTTTCTAACTTCGATTTGACGTGGTGACAATAAAATACCACAACCAATCGTTTGTCTCTGATGGCACTTAAAAGCTTTATCCCGTATGTGTTCTTTCTAGAATGGACCTCAAAATCTCTTATCTTAAATCCCAATGTTCCAATTTCCCTGGAGATTTCATTCGACCGAAGACATGGGTTTCTCTGTGAACATTTTACAATGACACACTCGTGACACGGTGAGAGGATATCTACTAAGGGCATATAATCAGCCATGTTAGTTCTCAGTCACAACTTTCCTTCTTTAAGTGACTCTCCATATTCTGTAGTATAGTAGAAATCGTATCTCTAATCAAAGTTAAGACATGCCGAGTTTTAGAGTGTCTCCCACTTACGATAAGAAATTTAATTAGCACACCATGCTAGCGAAATTATCCATCTTTGACTCATTGTTTACCAGGAAGAACATGGTGACAGAAAATCAACCTATCATTTTATTCCACTTTTGTAGACATTCCTGGCTAATACGAAGTCACATGACAAATGATGATACTTTATAAGTTGTTCCCTCCGATCTCTGAAATTAAAAGAAAAACATGGATTATCAATTTGTTTCAAAGGACATTGTGATGTAGTATTGTAATGACTTTTCCATACTCATTATATGAGGCATTCACATTATATGATATCAATGCTAAAGCAAAATCATTGTTTTCACTTTTACTTCTTGAAAAGTATTCCAGTGCTTGCATGCAGATGACAAAATGTATTGTATGATGTTCTAGATTCTAGCGTTCTATCTTTTCCTCGTGTGCTATGTATGGTGTTCTAGATTCTAGCGTTCTATCCTTTCCTCGTGTGCTATGTATGATGTTCTAGATTCTAGCGTTCTATCCTTTCCTCGTGTGCTATGTATGATGTTCTAGATTCTAGCGTTCTATCCTTTCCTCGTGTGCTATGTATGATTTTCTAGATTATAGCGTTCTATCCTTTCCTCGTGTGCTATGTATGATGTTCTAGATTATAGCGTTCTATTCTTTCCTCGTGTGCTATGTATGATGTTCTAGATTATATCGTTCTATAATGTCCTCGTGTGCTATGTATGATGTTCTAGATTATAGCCTCTATCCTTTCCTCGTGTGCTATGTATGATGTTCTAGATTATAGCGTTCTATCCTTTCCTCGTGTGCTATGTATGATGTTCTAGATTCTAGCGTTCTATCCTTTCCTCCTGTGCTATATATGATGTTCTAGATTATAGCCTCTATCCTTTCCTCGTGTGCTATGTATGATGTTCTAGATTATAGCGTTATATCATTTCCTCGTGTGCTATGCATGATGTTCTAGATTCTAGCGTTCTATCCTTTCCTCGTGTGCTATGTATGATGTTCTAGATTATAGCGTTCTATCCGTTCCTCGTGAGCTATGTATGATGTTCTAGATTATAGCGTTCTATCCTTTCCTCGTGTGCTATGTATGATGTCCTAGATTATATCGTTCTATGATGTCCTCGTGTGCTATGTATGATGTTCTAGATTCTAGCGTTCTATCCTTTCCTCGTGTGCTATGTATGATGTTCTAGATTATAGCGTTCTATCCTTTCCTCGTGTACTATGTATGATGTTCTAGATAATAGCGTTCTATTCTTTCCTCGTGTACTATGTATGATGTTCTAGATAATAGCGTTCTATCCTTTCCTTGTGTACTCTGTATGATGTTCTAGATTATAGCGTTCTATCCTTTCCTCGTGTGCTATGTATGATGTTCTAGATTCTAGCGTTCTACCATTTCCTCGTGTGCTATGTATGATGTTCTAGATTATAGCGTTCTATCCTTTCCTCGTGTGCTATGCATGATGATCTCGATTCTAGCGTTATACCCTTTCCTCGTGTGCTATGTATGATGTTCTAGATTATAGCGTTCTATCCTTTCCTCGTGTGCTATGTATGATGTTCTAGATTTTAGTGTTCTATCCTTTCCTCGTGTGCTATGTATGATGTTCTAGATCATAGCGTTCTATCCTATCCTCGTGTACTATGTGCGATGTTCTAGATTTTAGCGTTCTATCCTTTCCTCGTGTGCTATGTACGATGTTCTAGATTCTAGCGTTCTATCGTTTCCTCGTGTGCTATGTATGATGTTCTAGATTATAGCGTTCTATCCTTTCCTCGTGTGCTATGTATGGTGTTCTAGATTATAGCGTTCTATCCTTTCCTCGTGTGCTATGTATGATGTTCTAGTTTATAACGTTCTATCCTTTCCTCCAGTGCTATGTATGATGTTCTAGTTTATAACGTTCTATCCTTTCCTCCAGTGCTATGTATGATGTTCTAAATTATAGCGTTCTGTCCTTTCCTCGTGTGCTATGTATGATGTTCTAGATTATAGCGTTCTAAATAATAACGCTCTTCGTCTGGTTATATGTTCATATATAGAAACCACTCGTATAACTGTATCATATCACTAACAGAGGTAGTTAGGGGTTATAATACTAGTTTAACACATCCATTTTAAATGAAGTGCCTGTGCCAAGCCAGGAAAGTCAGCGCTCATATATTTGCACCTTAATGGTAACGATTTGGTCTTTTTCTATAATTTGTGTTCTATTGGAATTTGGAAATGTTCCGACATTGAGGTATTATTTTTTTCCATTATATTGTTCTTTGTCTTTTGATCATTGTATTGTCTGTCCTTCGGGTTACATCTTCTAGTTATCCCTTTGGTATTTTCAAACTCTATATCCATCCGTATTATGTCTTCTGGTTGCCTTGGACACTATTTAATATTTTAATGATGATAACATAAATATGACAACTTATGTGTCTCGAGGATTAAATATATTTTATATTACGCTCAGGATTGTACCGCTCTTTATAATAACATTGTTGAATGTTCGCCCGGTTATATATGAGGATTGGCATTTTACTCTCACGCGGAACGCACTTGCATGGACACATCATTTCCTAAGAGGTTTGATTGCATAAAATATATTCAGAATAAGACAGAAATCATAGGGAGACAATATAACAACATGGATAAATATTGTCAAATTTAGAGAATGAACAATAAGACAACATACTAAAACAAGATGAACTATGAGCTAATGCTCACTTATGATACCCCGCATGTTTTAATTCAATGTGTAAAACTAACTAAGTCGACAAACAGGAAGTAGGAATCTGACTGGTCCAAAAACGCTTCCCACAATATGGCATACCTATATGAAGCTTATGACAAAATATCAGATTCCTGTCATCAATAGTTGCTGAGGAAAATGCGACGAAAAATGTGCATATATGGTCAATGTGTATAAAACCCAACTAAGTCGGCAAACAAGGAGTAGGAATCTGACGGGTCCAAAAACGCTTCCCACGATATGGGGTACCATCATAATGATATAGTATTTCTTCTTAAATTGTAATAAAAATCCAGCTTAACGTGTTGTTCTAGGACAGAGCAGACCTGGTCATCATTGCATTGAAAATTAACTTGTTCCTGCCATGACATAATTGAAAAATTGCTGAGTTGACGTTAAACAACAATCGATCACTCACTTATATTGTAATGCTATATTTATAGCAAAAACAGGAAGACATTGAGGTAAATGGGTAATAAGATTCACTAAATCAAAGAACAGATAATACAATGGCCAACATCAGATGGACAAAAGGACATGCAACGATCTACAATACACGGCACAGATAATACAATGGCCAACATCAAATGGACAAAAGGACAAAAACGATCTACAATACACGGCACAGATAATACAATGACCAACATCAAATGGACAAAAGAACAAACAACGATCTACAATACACGACACACATAATACAATGGCCAACATCAGATGGACAAAAGGACAAACAACGATCTACAATACACGCCACCCGATAATACAATGGCCAACATCAAATGGACAAAAGGACAACAACTATCTACAATACACGGCACAGATAATACAATGGCCAACATCAGATGGACAAAACGACAAACAACGATCTACAATACACGGCACAGATAATACAATGGCCAACATCAGATGGACAAAAGGACAACAACTATCTACAATACACGGCACAGATAATAGAATGGCCAACATCAGATGGACAAAAGGACAAACAACGATCTACAATACACGGCACAGACCATACAATGGCCAACATCAGATGGACAAAAGGACAAACAGCGATCTACAATACACGGCACAGATAATGCAACGGCCAACATCAAATGGACAAAAGGACAAACAACGATCTACACTACACGGCACAAATAATACAATGGCCAACATCAGATGAACAAAAGGACAAATAACGATCTACAATACACGGCACAGATAATACAATGACCAACATCAGATGGACAAAACACGGCACAGATAATACAATGGCCAACATCAAATGGACAAAAGGAAAACAACGATCTACAATACACGGCACAGATAATACAATGACCAACATCAAATGGACAAAAGAACAAACAACGATCTACAATACACGACACACATAATACAATGGCCAACATCAGATGGACAAAATGACAAACAACGGTCTACAATACACGGCACAGATAATAGAATGGCCAACATCAGATGGACAAAAGAACAAACAACGATCTACAATACACGG
>MJUT01064705.1:715860-737264 GCA_002080005.1 Gigantidas platifrons
CCCTTTTTATACCTCAAAATTGCTAAATATTTGGTTTCCAGATGACAACTTGGGAACAAATAGTCAGATTAAAACTAGGTTTGGTATGTATATGTATCTCATAAATATCTAGGTCAAGTTCGATAATGATGATTTTTCAACAAATCTAACTAGAGTTACTCCCCTTTTTTTTACTTCGTCCGTGTGTTCCGAATTGGTTTCCAGATGATAACTTGTGAATGAAAAGTCAGATTGAAGCTAGGCGTGGCATGTACATGTATCTTATGAATATCTAGGTCAAGTTCGATAATGAAAATTTTTACTAGAGTTGTGACCCTTTTTATACCTCAAAATTGCTAAATATTTGGTTTCCAGATGATAACTTGGGAACAAATAGTCAGATTGAAACTAGGTTTGGTATGTATGTGTATCTGATGAATATCTAGGTCAAGTTCGATAGCGATCATTTTTCGACAAATGTTACCAGAGTTACATCCATTTTATACTTCGTCCGTTTGTTCCGAATTGGTTTCCAGATGATATCTTGTGAATGAAAAGTCAGACTGAAGCTAGGTGTGACATGTAAGTGTATCTTATGAATATCTAGGTCAAGTTCGATAATGACAATTTTTCGACTATTTTTACTAGAGTTGTGCCCCTTTTTATACCTCAAAATTGCTAAATATTTGGTTTCCAGATGATAACTTGGGAACAAATAGTGAGATTGAAACTAGGTTTGGTATGTAGGTGTAACTCATGAATATCAAGGTTACGTTCGATAATGATGATTTTTCGACAAATCTAACCAGAGTCACTCCCCCTTTTTTTTTTACTTCAAAACGGTCCTTGGGTGGTCCACTTTCAGAATTATTTAAGTCAGCTGAGTGATACAGACTCACCTGAACCTCTAGTTTACAGTAGTTTCAAAATTTAATTTGACCATATAACCTTGACGTCGGGGGTTAGTGGCCAACGGCCTTTTATTTTTACTGACCCTGCTTTGCTACTGTACTCTCCATGATTATGTCGTTATTAATTTTTACTGACCCCACTTTGCTACTGTACTCTCCATGTTTATGTCGTTATTAATTTTTGCGATAACATGTGGTCTTTCTGAGTGGAAGCAAATCTGTACGGGTTTTTATTTATACATGTTTGTTAATATCTGTATTGTCGTTAGAAATCTAATTATAAAGAGGGGAAGGGTTGGGATCCCATTGACAAGGTTAACCTAACAATGTTTAGTTTCTGTCCCAAGCGAGGAACTGGATTTACATCGTCATATGCCGTGTTCCATAACTTGAAGTGAAATGTAGTTTATATTTTTCCTGGTATTCATGGAATTGTTGACTGTTTAACTTTCTATTCATACTCATATCTTTAATATTTGCAAAAATAATCTCACAAACCAATCGTATCAGATACTAGCATAGAGCGAGTTTGGGTCAATAAAGGAATTTTCAAATAGATTGGGTGGTCCTAGTGGACTTTTTTTTGCATGTCCTCAGCAATGTTTCTTATAGTTATTTCGGAAGCAATACCATCAGAACTGCCGACGGTGCCTGTGAAACCAGTTGCTGTTTATAACCCTAAAAGAAGCACCGATGGGATCTGCAGCAGCTGTTGACACTTGTGTCAACTCTCGTGAGATACATCGATTCATGTTGGTGCTACAATCAAGGTCTGGACTATTCAAGCAATCATTTGCACAGCTTGGAGCAGGAGCACATTGCCGAAGTCGAGCATACATGTTACTGTATCCAGCTCGGTTTGATATTGGTGGATTTGGTCTATATCTATAATTATCAAATCGCATAAGATCATTCGGTCCATGTGATGGGCATTCAAATGGGTAATCTGCAGGAGCATTTTGAATTCGTCTTCGAAACAACTCCCATATATAGTCAACAAATGAGTGATGACACCAGAATATTGGGTCATAAGCAGCAATGTTGCCTCGGGCCATACTGCCATCAACCCAGTTATGTACACCATCATGGTATCACTCCCAACAAGAACGACGTTGGTCATAGCGAACAATCTGTCTGTGACTATTCCTCGATAAAACCGTTGCTATACCGTTCTTAGATATAAGTCCACCACAGCCATTTATTGCACGCCATATCATTTGTCCTGGAAGGTTTGCAAAAAATCCAGTTGTTACTCGACCAAGTCCATTTCCGAAGTACTTTGTAGTTAACAGAGATGTTCTTGGTTATCTGTTTCCCATTCCTAAATCGACAGACGAATCCCAATATGCAACTGTAACACCATTACCAGCTACAGCTTGAAGTGCAGCTTCAAGGCTGAAATAAAATTAATAGTGGGTAACATGAGTCAATAATTATGGTTCTTCCCGATCCATGTTTAATGAAAACTCGTTTAAACGGGCATATATGAATTCAAGTCGTAAAACAGAAAGCAGATATAAAGTTCTTTAGATATAGTAAGATAAACTTCAATAAATCTCTTTTTAAGGTATGGATTATGTCATCATTTGGAAATATTGCGATCCCCATTATGACTTGATCAGCTACTACGCAATGTCTACGTCACAGATGACAAAGGATATGTTCCGTTTATCATAGACACAATCCGGTCCTTCTTTTGTCATTTATGACTTCACACAATGTCACGCTGACCATAGTTTGTCTTTTTGTCCCTTTTTTAGCCATTGTATTGTCTGTTCTTCAATTATTTACGGCTTCTGGTTATCACCTTGGTATCTTCAAACTTTTCTAAATATGTTTCTTGAAGTCGCTTAGAAATATATTATCAAATGTTCTATTATCAACTACGAACTAAATATGTAATTGGTCCGACAATATATTTATATTGTGGTGTTAAGCTATATGCCTCAGAGAATGATGTTGTAATGATTTAAAAAACAATCTACTTTTGCATCACATGGGGAGCATATATACCTTGTCAACGAAATGAAGAGTGAAAATAATATCCTGTTGCATTTCCTTCACACCAAGTGTATGTAGTATGTAAATCTGTAACAATATATTCCTTACTTAGATCAATCTTAGAATCAAATATCAGGAAAGCCTTGACGAAAACTGAAACGGCCGGAAGTAGGCAATTGCCGTTTAAACAGAAGTAAAACAACGAATATCAGGAAGCTTTTTCTTCATAGAAAACAATTTACCACCACAGATGTACTTCAGATTTTGTGAAGGTATATGGTCTTTTGGGCTTATTGTTGGTTGTTTATATTTGTTTGTCTGTAGGATGTCTTGATATCACTCGGGGATGGTTTAGATGTGTAGATATCACTCGGGGATGGTTTAGATGTGTAGATATCACTCGGGGATGGTTTAGATGTGTAGATATCACTCAGGGATGGTTTAGATGTTTAGCTATCACTCGGGGATGGTTTAGATGTCTAGATATCACTCGGGGATGGCTTAGATGTCTAGATATCACTCGGGGATGGTTTAGATGTCTAGATATCACTCGGGGATGGTTTAGATGTCTAGATATCACTCGGGGGTGGATTAGATGTATAGATATCACTCGGGGATGGGTTAGATGTCTAGATATCACTCGGGATGGTTTGGATGTCTAGATATCACTCGGGGGTGGATTAGATGTCTAGATATCATTCGGGGATGGTTTAGATGTCTAGATATTACTCGGGGATGGATTAGATGTCTAGATATCATTCGGGGATGGTTTAGATGTCTAGATATCACTAGGGGATGGCTTAGATGTCTAGATATCACTCGGGGATGGATTAGATGTATAGATATCATTCGGGGATGGTTTAGATGTCTAGATATCACTCGGGGATGGCTTAGATGTCTAGATATCACTCGGGATGGATTAGATGTCTAGATATCACTCGGGGATGGCTTAGATGTCTAGATATAACTCGGGGTGGTTTAGATGTCTAGATATCACTCGGGGATTGTTTAGATGTCTAGATATCACTCGGGGATTGTCTAGATGTCTAGATATCACCCGGGGATGGTTTAGATGTCTAGATATCACTCGAGATGGTTTAGATGTCTAGATATCACTAGGGGATGGTTTAGATGTCTATATATCACTCGGGGATGGATTAGATGTCTAGATATCACTCGGAGATGGTTTAGATGTCTAGATATCACTCGAGGATGGTTTAGATGTCGTTTACCGGTTTAACCCTGCCATATGTTTTGCTCCTGTGCCGAACCTTACATTTCCGCCGTCTTATATCATTTCATTTCTATGCTGTTAGGTTTGAGATTTGGCAAAGTTTTTGGGTTTATTACAATTCATTAAAGTCTATCGTTTGTAGTTCTGTTCTCTCCATAACTAAGAAAAGTTAAAAGATACCAAACGGGTAATCAGAGGCCGTGAATCGGGGATGAACTCATGTGCTCGGGAAGAGTAAGAAGTTCCTGCTCCACATGTGGCAGCCGTCGTGTTGCTCTTGTTACAAACCAGGTGCTAATTCATGAATGAGGAAAGGACCGGATTATGATCAGACAAACGAAACATAAATGTAGTTTTGATGAAATAATTACAACATGATGGTCAAAATATCAAGCAAGAAATTGTTTTGTACAAGATCTGGCATATTGATTTGGTTATCCTAAGTCATGCAGAATATTTCTTTATATAGTGTTGTGTTATCCTGACAGCTTGATCTAAAAAAATGGGAAATAAAAAAATGATCTTTTTATTGCTACTTTTAACAGTCTAATTAAATCAGTATACTAAAAATATCGCTAATAAGACGTACTAGTAAAGGATCTATGCATGGTAATAATATAGACAGGCACACGTTACGCTAACGTCCGCATTTCCTATTACACCATTAAAGATTTCATATATAGTGTGCATAATTCATTTCCGATTTAAAACGTCTTTACAAAACGTCATGTCAAAACGTGAAAAGCCTGGATGGCAAACAATTGACCATTTCTTCACTAAATCCGTATCAAATACGCATCTACCAGATATCCCTGATAAACAACGTACTGTGGATGAAGATGTTTCAAGTTAAGAATCTTCTAATGTAGTACTTCCGCAAGACATTAAAACTGAAAACTCAGTGGCCAGTTGCAGTGACAGCTCACCCCAATATCTAGAAGGGGCCTGGATGGTTCAATGAGTTACATAGTTGAATTACCTAACAACTCATACAAGCCTATCACCAATACGGCGCGGGTTAGCGCCCGGCTTTGTAAATTAAAAAAAGGGTGCACTCGACTCACAGCCGCAAGTGAAAAAGTTTAACATTCATTGCCCATGTTCGGTGGTTCTCACCGGGTACTCTGGCTTCCTCCACCACTAAAACTGGTCGCCGTAAAATCTGATTCAATCCATGATTTCTTTAGAAATGCCTGTACCAAGTCAGGACCATTGCGTTTTCCAGTTTCCCGGTTGTTGACTGATTTTGTCTGTTTATTGATTTATGAGTTTTTAATTTCCCTTTGGAAGATTGCTCTGTGTTCGGTAATTTTGTTATTACCCTTACTTATAGCTAAAATATTGCTGAAATACAAAAGAAATTTGAAGATATGTTAAACAGAACAAAAGATATAGCAATATCACTGAGAAGAGTGATACGTCTATCACAGTGATTTATCATGGCATGTCTCTGACTGTACTGTAAGTCCACCACAGCCATTTATTGCACGCCATATCATTTGTCCTGGAAGGTTTGCAAAAAATCCAGTTGTTACTCGACCAAGTCCATTTCCGAAGTACTTTGTAGTTAACAGAAATGTTCTTGATTGTCTGTTTCCCATTTCTAAATCGACAGACGAATCCCAATTTGCAACTGTAACACCATTACCAGCTACAGCTTGAAGTGCAGCTTCAAGGCTGAAATAAAATTAAAAGTGGGTAACATGAGTCAATAATTATGGTTCTTCCCGATCCATGTTTAGTGAAAACTCGTTTAAACGGACATATATGAATTCAAGTCGTAAAACAGAAAGCAGATATAAAGTTCTTTAGATATAGTAAGATAAGCTTCAATAAATCTCGTTTTTAAGGTATGGATTATGTCATCATTTGGAAATATTGCGATCCCCATTATGATTTGATTAGCTACTACGCAATGTCTACGTCACAGATGACAAAGGATATGTTCCGTTTATCATAGACACAATCCGGTCCTTCTTTTGTCATTTATGACTTCACACAATGTCACGCTGATCATAGTTTGTCTTTTTGTCCCTTTTTTAGCCATTGTATTGTCTGTTCTTCAATTATTTACGGCTTCTGGTTATCACCTTGGTATCTTCAAACTTTTCTAAATATGTTTCTTGAAGTCGCTTAGAAATATATTATCAAATGTTCTATTATCAACTACGAACTAAATATGTAATTGGTCCGACAATATATTTATATTGTGGTGTTAAGCTATATGCCTCAGAGAATAATGTTGTAATGACTTAAAAAACAATCTACCTTTGCATCACATGGGGAGCATATATACCTTGTCAACGAAATGAAGAGTGAAAATAATATCCCGTTGCATTTCCTTCACACCAAGTGTATGTAGTATGTAAATCTATAACAATATATTCCTTACCTATATCAATCTTAGAATCAAATATCAGGAAAGTCTTGACGAAAACTGAAACGGCCGGAAGTAAGCAATTGCCGTTTAAACAGAAGTAAAACAACGAATATCAGGAAGCTTTTTCTTCATAGAAAACAATTTACCACCACAGATGTACTTCAGATTTTGTGAAGGTATATGGTCTTTTGGGCTTATTGTTGGTTGTTTATATTTGTTTGTCTGTTGGATGTTTAGATATCACTCGGGGATGATTTAGCTGTCTAAATATCACTCGGGGATGGCTTAGATGTCTAGATATCATTCGGGGATGGTTTAGATGTCTAGATATCACTCGGGGATGGATTAGATGTCTAGATATCACGTGGGGATGGCTTAGATGTCTAGATATCACTCGGGGATGGATTAGATGTCTAGATATCACTCGGGGATGGTTTAGATGTGTAGATATCACTCGGGGATGGATTAGATGTCTAGATATCATTCGGGGATGGTTTAGATGTCTAGATATCACTCGGGGATGGTTTAGATGTCTAGATATCACTCGGGGGTGGATTAGATGTCTAGATATCACGCGGGGATGGCTTAGATGTCTAGATATCACTCGGGATGGTTTAGATGTCTAGATATCACTCAGGGATGGTTTAGATGTCTAGATATCACTCGGAGATGGTTTAGATGTCTAGATATCACTCGGGAATGGCTTAGATGTCTAGATATCGCTCGAGATGGTTTATATGTCTAGATATCACTAGGGGATGGTTTAGATGTCTAGATATCACTCGGGGATGGTTTAGATGTCTAGATATCACTCGAGGATGGTTTAGATGTCGTTTACCGGTTTAACCCTGCCATATGTTTTGCTCCTGTGCCAAACCTTACATTTCCGTCGTCTTCTATCATTTCATTTCTATGCTGTTAGGTTTGAGATTTGGCAAATTTTTTGGGTTTATTACAATTCATTAAAGTCTATCGTTTGTAGTTCTGTTCTCTCCATAACTAAGAAAAAGTTTAAAGATACCAAACGGGTAATCAGAGACCGTGAATCGGGGATGAACTCATGTGCTCGGGAAGAGTAAGAAGTTCTTGCTCCACATGTGGCAGCCGTCGTGTTGCTCTTGTTACAAACCCGGTAATAATTCATGAATGAGGAAAGGACCGGATTATGATCAGACAAACGAAACATAAATGTAGTTTTGATGAAATAATTACAACATGATGGTCAAAATATCAAACAAGAAATTGTTTTGTACAAGATCTGGCATATTGATTTGGTTATCCCAAGTCATGCAGAATATTTCTTTATATAGTGTTGTGTTATCCTGACAGCTTGAGCTTTTTAGATCGTATACAGTGGCGTAGCTGCATATACGCTGTGACGCCATGGCGTGCACATCGGCAGGTTAAAAAAATGGGAAATAAAAAAATGATCTTTTTATTGCTACTTTTAACAGTCTAATTAAATCAGTATACTAAAAATATCGCTAATAAGACGTACTAGTAAAGGATCTATGCATGGTAATAATATAGACAGGCAAACGTTACGCTAACGTCCGCATTTCCTATTACACCATTAAAGATTTCATATATAGTGTTCATAATTCATTTCCGATTTAAAACGTCTTTACAAAACGTCATGTCAAAACGTGAAAAGCCTGGATGGCAAACAATTGACCATTTCTTCACTAAATCCGTACCAAATACGCATCTACCAGATATCCCTGATAAACAACGTACTGTGGATGAAGATGTTTCAAGTTAAGAATCTTCTAATGTAGTACTTCCGCAAGACATTAAAACTGAAAACTCAGTGGCCAGTTGCAGTGACAGCTCACCCCAATATCTAGAAGGGGCCTGGATGGTTCAATGAGTTACATAGTTGAATTACCTAACAACTCATACAAGCCTATCACCAATACGGCGCGGGTTAGCGCCCGGCTTTGTAAATTAAAAAAGGGTGCACTCGACTCACAGCCGCAAGTGAAAAAGTTTAACATTCATTGCCCATGTTCTCTCCGGGTACTCTGGCTTCCTCCACCACTAAAACTGGTCGCCGTAAAATCTGATTCAATCCATGATTTCTTTAGAAATGCCTGTACCAAGTCAGGACCATTGCGTTTTCCAGTTTCCCGGTTGTTGACTGATTTTGTCTGTTTATTGATTTATGAGTTTTGAATTTCCCTTTGGAAGATTGCTCTGTGTTCGGTAATTTTGTTATTACCCTTACTTATAGCTAAAATATTGCTGAAAGTGGCGTTAAACACAATAAAACAAAAAAAACCAATACCTAGATATATCATGTTTGCATGAATCCGAAACTTAAATTAGCCAAGTCTTTCCATATATCTGAAAGTATGCTCAGGCAATGTGGTAAACAGATTACCAGAGCCAATCACCCCGCGGAAACGCCAAAACAGTATTGCCGAATTTCTTTGTACTATCCATTTGTGGACCATTTGATTACAGAACTTGAATCATGTCTCCTTAAATCGGAAAACCGCTTCCATGCACAGTATCTACTGCCCCGTGCTGTAGACAAAATAACTGATGATCGTGTCGCCACAATATACGAGGCATACCAGGCATTAGAGGATTTCAGGAGAGATGTTGCCAGATGGCGAACCCACTGGGTCATTACAAAACATAATGATTTGCCAACCACACTTTGTACCACACTTGATTCTGTAAATCCAGTTCTCTATCCTTCTATTATGTGTTTTGTTAACCATGTCAGTGCAAGTGCTACTGCTGAAAGGTCATTTAATGTACTGAGACGTTTGAAAACTTATGCTAGGTCAACTATGAAGAAGGACAAGCTATCTCCCCTTGTATTGATGCATATTCACCAAGATTTTGAAGTGGACTTGTATAAAGGAATGGAGGTTTTCGTATCTGTTAAGACACGAAGGGTTGATTGTGAACAATTTTAGGAAATTCTTGTCCATCAAAGTCATGAAAATTGTGCTTGATTCTATGTTATATGAAACCCTGAAATGGCCCCAGATCGCACCATTTTGCATCTCGTGGAAAAAAAAAATTCCAAGCCCCCTCTCAATGCTTATGGCGTGCACACTATTAAACCTCAGCTACGTCCCTGGTATACACACAAATAATACAATTTGCCAGTACAGCAGACAATTACAAGAATTACGATATTCTATGAGTCATTTCAAAAATATATGTCATACTTTTTCTAGGATGAATTATAATTATGTAATAAATAGAATATTAAAGTTATTTGTGTCTTATTGTTGTCATGGTTAGCAAAATTACATAAATAAGAATATGATCATGTAAATGTATCTACAAACTGTTGATGTTTTGGTCTTCCCGATAACCTAACATATTCTATCCACGTCAATCTTCATTTACAAATAAAACACGTTTTCGTGATTTATCGGGATTTAAGCAACAATAATTAACAAAAAATATCAAGTATACAACAAGAAATATAAAGAACAAACAGAATTCATGATAAAACTCATTGCCAATGTGAGCCTGATGTCCGCAATACTAGAGATTGCTGTATAAAGTCAGCGTCCTGCATCGTGTACAGCAGTCGCCATTGTGAATTTAAAATATATCAAGCATAGCGAAACTATACAAGTTTTGGAAATGCATATTGATGTCTTTATATCGATAAAGAACAAGATTCTAATTCAAGTACATGATTTAGCATTAGACTTTGGAACTGTTCCGACGATGTGACATTTTTAGTTTTTCATTTTATAATTAATTTTTCAAACAAAGAAAAGGTGACAATTGCGCCTCATGATTATAATAATCTTTATAACGACTCATTTCAGCTTCCAAATTATGATCACTTGTTCGAAGAAGAGTTTGAAGATACCAAAGGGGTAATCAGAATCCGTATATTGAAGAAGAACAGACAACACAATGGCCGAAATAAAAAGTACAAAAGGACAAACAACGACCTACAAAACATAAATATAAAACTAAAGATCGAGCAACACGAACCCCACTAAAAGCGGAGGTCGAAGTATTGTTTCGATAATTTCTTCATAAAAACTCCTTGCAATATTATTATTATTCTCATAAATAAATGAACAACTTACAGCAATCGATAAATTATGTGCCAACACAAGAAAGCTGGTCCTCGGTGCTCTCGATTTCCACCCGTGTGAATTGCTGCGATGATGTCATACGCATTCATATTGGGACGAACTCCCTATAAAGGGTCATATAATTTATATTTTGATTACTAATAGGTTATACAGTTGAAATGATAAATAGTATAACAACAATTGAATTTTATGTTTAACTTTTAATACAGTCTAAATAAAACAACAGCACAACAGTACTTTTTTGTATTTCGTTAGGAAAATGCTCTGTATCAATACAGATCTCGTAAACTCTAAAAATGAATTAAAAACAGCAAAATAACTGATCAACAATTATTCTATTGACTGGGTTGCACAAACGTCAGTTAAATATAAGAGTCAATTAAACCTTAAGTGTAAATTAATTTTATGTGCATTTCAAGTAAATTTAAGTGTCAATTAAGTGTTAATTGACACTTAAATTTAAGTAAGGTTTGTGCAACTGGACTGGGTTGCACAAACCAATAGAACTTGAATTAGAATCTTGTTCTTTATCGATATAAAGATATCAATATGTATTTTTCGGTACTTGTGCCTCCACAAAATCCTTAATTTCATCGTCCTTTAGTAGATAACTGTATTGTATTTGAAAATTTCACGGCATCAGTTGGAGATTTGATGGTCGCAAATTGAGGTTACCGACGACCATTCTAATGCAATACTGAATAAAAAAATATATTCTTGCTTATCCCTGGGTCTAAAAATCACACAAATTAAAATTCCGCGAAATGGTTTTGACGATTTTGGCACCTAAACGTGACGTAATATGAAGACTTCCAGTTTAAAACGTTAAAAACAAACGTTTTTTGGATTCATGTACGCTTCGATTTTGATTAAATTTAAGTAAAATAAGTTTTCGAGGTAGGCATTTAAATTATTTTTGTGCATTGCTGTAAATATGACATGTAGGATTTCATGTTTTCAAGATGTCGGATCCTTCCAGTTGAAGAAAATATATCATGCTATTTCAACCGTGGAATTGAACGATACCGTGAAAATTATAGCATTGTCAAATCACAAACCAGGAATATTAAGCAACTACATTAGAAATAACATTTTCCGGTTTGCTTTGTTTATTAGCAGACAACAAAAATCAACGAGTTACTTCCATTACATAATGTACAATATGAAAAAATACGGACTTATCGGGCTTCCGGTTGTACAATACGGGAAAAATAATGTACGGTCACATGTCTTAAATGGGTGTTTTTGATTGGATTAAAATTATAGTTGTATAATAAATCGTTATTCGTCTACGCCTATCTAATGTTTATCGCCTTTTTTCCCTACTATTACAATTGAAGACATTCTTCGCAATGAGCGAGTGTGTGCTTTTTATCGCTAAGTGAATAGTTTTCCCTATGCCATGGCGGAAGCAAATTACATTTCAATAAGATGACGACCGCTTTGTACTAGACTAACACGCTTAGTTTGATTTGTACAGTGCTAGCTCCAATAGAACACATTATTATTATTCTGAACCTGTCAGTCTTAGTTTGATTTGTATAGTGCTAGCTCCAATAGAACACATTATTCTTATTCTGAACCTGTCAGTCTTAGTTTGATTTGTATAGTGCTAGCTCCAATAGAACACATTATTCTTATTCTGAACCTGTCAGTCTTAGTTTGATTTGTATAGTGCTAGCTCCAATAGAACACATTATTCTTATTCTGAACCTGTCAGTCTTAGTTTGATTTGTATAGTGCTAGCTCCAATAGAACACATTATTATTATTCTGAACCTGTCAGTCTTAGTTTGATTTGTACAGTGCTAGCTCCAATAGAACACATTATTCTTATTCTGAACCTGTCAGTCTTAGTTTGATTTGTATAGTGCTAGCTCCAATAGAACACATTATTCTTATTCTGAACCTGTCAGTCTTAGTTTGATTTGTATAGTGCTAGCTCCAATAGAACACATTATTCTTATTCTGAACCTGTCAGTCTTAGTTTGATTTGTATAGTGCTAGCTCCAATAGAACACATTATTCTTATTCTGAACCTGTCAGTCTTAGTTTGATTTGTATAGTGCTAGCTCCAATAGAACACATTATTCTTATTCGGAGCCTGTCAGTCTTAGATTGATTTGTATAGTGCTAGCTCCAATAGAACACATTATTATTATTCTGAACCTGTTAGTCTTAGTTTGATTTGTATAGTGCTATCTCCAATAGAACACATTATTATTATTCTGAACCTGTCAGTCTTAGTTTGATTTGTATAGTGCTAGCTCCAATAGAACACATTATTCTTATTCTGAACCTGTCAGTCTTAGTTTGATTTGTATAGTGCTAGGTCCAATAGAACACATTATTCTTATTCTGAACCTGTCAGTCTTAGTTTGATTTGTATAGTGCTAGCTCCAATAGAACACATTATTCTTATTCGGAGCCTGTCAGTCTTTGCTCTTACTCTTCAATACTGCGTGCGTAACCGGGCTGAACTCAGATGACATATTGGCGAGAAAGCTACTTATTTCATTTGTATAGAATGTGACTCCTACTCAAACCTATAATTTACTACCAAACTATAATCTTTTAAATAGATTTATATTGTTAAAATACCAAAATTACTTACGAAAGAAACAAAAACATTACATCCCCATTAAAGTGATTATTTTACTATTTTTACCTCTGAAAGTGTTGGTACTTTACGAAAATGTTTACCCAATAATACAATGGAGCAAAATGCATTAAAATCTACTAATATTTACACATGTCTTATAATGAGTGATATGTAGAATGATACTGAGATTTAGCAGCTATTGTTACGATTAAGGAGTTAGGGATACGATAATTGTTTGTATGTGTATTTATTAGATTTACTATGAGCTACTCATGATTTACTTTTTCTTGTTCAGTTGTTATTTCATTCGTGTACCGTCTGAGTAGCACAGCGCGTATGTGTGTATGAATGGACTATTATTTATATTTCAGGCATCCTGATCGCGAATATTTATTGTATGTATATTGTTATTTTATATGGGAAAGTTTGCATGGTTAAGATAAAGTTCGTCCAAAAGGGGGGGGGGTCCTACGACAGTCCCATCTTTATTTCTCCTTATTAACCTTGTGTCATATTTTCTTACCTATTTCATTCATTCACGCTAGGTTTATAAATTGTACTTGGGTTTGTTTTCCTTAAGGGTAAGCTTTATTACGCCCGTTTTCCCTTCCTGTTGACATGACATTATTGACAAACAACGTGTTTATACTTTCCGCCATATCCTGCGTGTAATTTATAATGCGCATGTGTGTTACCTTACACTATGTGGCCCGGTTTGCGGCCCCGTTAACGGTTATACCAATCGACGTCGTTTGACCCACATCCAGATGTGGACCCTGAGTATATAAAGACCTAACGTCTGCAACTGAAGGAGACACTTTTAACCCGAGACCAGGGCAGTTGCACCTTTTAAGCACCTCATCATATTAACCTGAGCGCTACCAGCTACGATTTAGATTATTTATTTCTCCAGTCTCTGTTATTCAGATTGGTACGTTCCCCTTAAGATAGAATATTCCGACCTGTGACCTATATATTTTTACTACGTCCGTACGACTTTACACTAATATTGACATTTGTCCAAAAAGGGGGGTCCCGGTATTTTTATAGCGCTCAGTAGGATTATATATTGTATTTGTTAAATGATCAATTGCTATAATAATAAACTTTAATGAGAATCTATTCCATATCTTTGTTATTTGTTGTACAAGTATGAAACATTGAGTTTTACCAGTGCCTTGAGCTTATGCAAATTACGCTACCAGTAATAGAAATAACCCACTACCAGGGTGATTATACAACCAGTTTTATACCTATATAGTTACCACCCCAGTGGTGCAACAGTATGTAAGAATTTGGAAGGCGAAAATGGCCCCTTGTTGTTGTTATGTAGATTCCTCCGTTTTCTGGAGAACTGCACAATCCATGACTATGGAAGATGATGACTTTTCTCAAAGAAAGAATATGGGATATATGCCGAGAACACAGCAACCCACATCTTACACAAAGTGCATTCAAAATGCTAAATTTTAACTGCGTGTGAAGCGCTTTTCTGGATTAACCTTCATTCATTGAATGAATTCCATGCACATGAAATGAACCCTTAAATTGCAATGAAATGATTAAAAAATTTCGATTTAGAAAATTCATATGAAATCTTAATAGAATGGCGCCTTAATTTGTCAGACTGTTGGACAGACCTTTGGAATCACTGTATGTTGTATGTAGATGAGGGCGTTCAGACAGACAGGCGTAAATACATTGGTAAAACTTATTTCTTCTGCCGCTAATGACGACCTGTGATGGTTTGATATATACATATAGTATAACTAATCGTAGATTTTGAATATTAAAATAGGACCACGAGTGACCGAAGTACGCATAAGGATTAAACGAGTGGGCGGAACTTGTTCCGTCCACGAGTTTAATCGTTAATGCGTATTCGGTCACGAGTGGTCTTATTTTGATATTCAAAATGTATGATTTAGTTATACTGTTTATTATATAGACTTTTAAAATTTCTTATATATTATTTTTTTTATTTGTATATTTGATTGCACGCGTGTGAATCTACGAGCAATGATACTACAGGGTTCAGTTGGAAGGATCTGCCATCTTGAAAATGTGAAATCCTATTTTTCATATTTACAACAATGTACAAAAATAATTAAAATGCTTACCTTGAAAGCTTATTTCAGTAAAATTAAATCACAATTGAAGCGTATACGAAGCCAAATAGCGTCGAATCTTTACGTTTCAAACTGCAAGTCTTCGTATGAAGTCAATGACGTCATCTTGGTTATGTGCCAAAGTCATCAATAACATTTCGCGGAATTTTTTCAGGTTACAATCGTATGTATATTCACCGTTGCACAACAAGGGACGTAACCACAACACTTATAGTTTTGCAAAGGTAGTTCCGGCGGGAAACTGATATTTCACATGTGAAATACCGGAATTTATATTACGGATAAATCCCCATAATTCACACCTATCTATATAATAATAGACGTTTTTCTTTCAAATTCACTAACTTTCATTTCTACTGTCATTGCTTAGAACAGACGGACGCCAAATTATGCCCAATGAACAATATTGATATTGCAATAAAGACGAGAGGTGAATACTCTGACATATCAATTATAGAAAATCAATACGGACGCTCAGACCAAAAATCTATATGTCCCCCAACAAAGTTGGCGGGACATAAAAACTAAAAAAAGATCGTAAACACAGTTAATTGTCAAGTTGTAGTCATGCTCATTGTACTCATAGTCTGATGCTCCATTTAAAACAAAAAAAAATGGAACGTCATCTTACTTTTAAAGTTTGATTTAATCAAAAAACGCATATTTCGTTTTTAGCTGATTTTTTTATGTGTACTCAATTGCGTTTTTGCATATAGGGAGCTACGCCCCTGTTAACATGAAATGATAAAAAGAAGACAGTTTCTTAGAATTATTCAAGTACTGGATTTTATCATATCTACAGGTACATGTATTTATGATACTCTTGAAGGTTTTCAAAGGAGGGAAACGCAAAATAAATAATACAACATTATAATTTTCGACCAATTAATTCTAATTTATACGGCTAACATAGGGAAAAGGGCCATTTTATGCCAAAATATAGGGATTATAGGGCATTTTCAAAAAGATAGGGATTTCATAGGAAATATAGGAAATATAGGGCCGCTTGAAGGCCTGTAGTTTTCTTGGTTCAAAACATCTGCATGTGCACACATTTGAAAACTTCTTTTCTGCACATATGAGAATAACAAAATAAATTTATTATCTTTATTCAGAAATTTAAAACTTCTGCATTGCTTAAGTGAGCACTTATAGGTAATATAGTTTTTTTTAAATACATGTTTGAATATATATAATAAAAATAAATTCGTAATTTTCCATTCTGTACTATTCCAAACAAAACTTCATTTAACTTTCTATAAAGTTATTTTTAAAATTATTTAATTTCAAATATATTTCCGTCCTCTTCAAAGACCGCGCCTTCTCATGTTAATAATATTCAGTTCAAAGTTCCTATTCAGTCATCCTATTCAGTCATCCGTACAAAATTAACCCCGTAGTTGACCAATGAGATCTACAAACGTGTTCCTTCCCCTATACTATAATCCCCTGGTTGCTTAGTGAATGTTTACACTAGTTACGATTAATCAGTATTCATAATTGGATTAGATAAACACGCATCAGTTGATATTTTATGGCTTATTCCTGTGGTTCTGGTAAAAACTGTGCAATAGTAAACTGTCGAAATAGTTATAAGAAATTGTCACAGTGGGGAAAAAGTATTTGTGACATTCATTCTTGTCGTAAACAAGATTGTGCATGTTTGTTGCCGTTCAGGTTACATTCTTTCCATAAGGACAGCGATAAAAGACAGCAGTGGGCGAAAGCTGTAATCAGAAAAGACTTTGAACCAAAAGTGTATAGTATGTTGTTTTTAAAATTAACCAATGAGATCTACAAGCGCCGTTTCTCGCGTGATTTCTTAGTTGGAAGATATATTCAGAATGTACACCCCCCTCTTTTACAAGGAATAATTATTGTATACTTCATAATGAAAAATGCGAAAAACCTCGAACAGAAATCTTCCGCAGATCGTATAACGTGTTCCTTCCCCTATACTATAATCCCCTGGTTGCTTAGTGAATGTTTACACTAGTTACGATTAATCAGTATTCATAATTGGATTAGATAAACACGCATCAGTTGATATTTTATGGCTTATTCCTGTGGTTCTGGTAAAAACTGTGCAATAGTAAACTGTCGAAATAGTTAGAAGAAATTGTCACAGTGGAAAACAAGTATCTGTGACATTCATTCTTGTCGTAAACAAGATTGTGCATGTTTGTTGCCGTTCAGGTTACATTCTTTCCATAAGGACAGCGATAAAAGACAGCAGTGGGCGAAAGCTGTAATCAGAAAAGACTTTGAACCAAAAGTGTATAGTATGTTGTTTTTAAAATTAATTAATGTTGCCAGTTGAGGTCAGTAAGGTTATTAAGGGTGCAAACAGCATTCATGTGAATCGAAAATGTCATTTTGATTTTCTACGCAGCCATGTTAAGGCAGTCCATCAATTGAAAATCCATAAAAAAAACGTGTTTTTACTTTTTGGTTCAATACACGCAATAATGCATTAATTTTACTCATTTAAGCCATAAACCAATAAAATTATGATTGATCTACTCAAAATGAAAAAAAAAATATTAGGAATCTATCAGAGGTCACGTGATCACATTAAAGAGAAGGCACTGGCTACGATTACCTGGATTAGGTAATAATAACGAAAAATTAGGATTACCTGAGAGACCTCAATCCTCAATCTTATGGCCTAATGGCACAACTTGTCTCGGTGGTGCGGTAGTTTTCTCCACTGTGCCTTGTTCCCTCTGTAATTTTCTCTCAGTGCTCGTGTGTTGGTACGGTTTTTAAGATTGGGATTGAGTCTTATTTTTGAAGCGGCCTGTTTGGTTGATGAATTCTGCCACTACTCGTAGTTTACTTTTGGTTTCCTCTATATTTTCATCCTCCAATTGTGCTAGTAGGGTGGCCATGTTGATCTTTCTAATTCCTACTTCTTTCGTTAATTTATCATCATTTCTTCTCTGTCGTTCTCATATAGTTGGCACTCTAGTAGGAAATGTAAAGCTGTTTCTCTCTGGCCACACAGGCAAAAGTTTGTAGTGTTGGTTTGGCCTGTTTGATGTTTGTAGTTGTTTAGTATGGAGTATCCTGTTCTTAATTGTTTGAGAATGCTGAAATATTCTTTGGACGGTGGTCATATAGTATGTTTTTCTTGATTCTTGGTTCTTTTTCATAAAGTTCTCTTCCCCTTTCTCCAATGTCCCATCGTCTTTGCCATTTAATCAGTGTACTTTTATGTGCGCTTTGTTTTATGTCCTGTATGGTTATTACATTATCTTCGGGTGGTAATTTCTTTGCTTCTATAGCTGCTGTTTTAGCTAGAATATCGGCTTCGTCATTCCCCTGTATTTCTGCATGTCCTGGTGTCCATATTATGGTGGTCATCATGCCTTTTTTTTTTAGATCTTCAATATATTCTTTGATATCTCTGATGACGTCGATATAGTGTTTTGGTGTCCAGTTTAGGGTCAGGAGTCCTACTGCACTCTGGCTGTCAGAGAATATTTTTAGAGTGTTAACCATATTGTAAAAGTTTTCCCTTATACAGTACTCCAGGACCATGACTATTGCCACAAGTTCTGCTAGCAGGATTGATCCTCTCTGTGCTACTGGCCGGTGAAGGCGTACTGCTGGCTTGACATGCTCTGAGTATATGATGGCGCCTGCCCCACATGGTCCTGGGTTCCCTATGCATGACCCGTCTGTGAATGCTATTGCCTGATTGATGTTTGTGTTTCCTAACTGTTCGTCTATTTCTACTTGGCATTGTCTTTTTTGTTCTTCTGTTCTTGATTTGGAGTTAACAAGTCTATTCCAGTATGGTGGTCTAGTTAGGGTCATTTGTAGTTCTCCTGCTCTATATGCAAATTCTGGCTCAATAAGTTTGATATTAATACCAGTTTCTTTTTCCATTTCTGTGGCTTGGCTTAATGCTTTGCCCATTGGAGTGGAGTGTGTGTTGTAGTGGTCTTGTTCTTCATATCTAAGCAGCTGTTGTTTGATGGGTTCCTGTATAGATTTTGACTGGACTTTGTCTATTTCTCTAATGGAGATTTCTTCAATCCTAAAGTCTATAGGTATAACCCCTGCTTCGATTTCTAAAGCCTCTCTGCCGGATGTCGTTGGCATGTCTAGGCATAGGATTAAAGCTTTTCTATGTATCATGTAGAGCCTCTGCATTTCTTTAGGGTCAGCTATTTGCCAAGCTGGACAGCTGTATTCGATAACTGATCTGATGAGACAGTAGTACAGTTGTAGCAGTTTTTCAGTGCTAACTTTGCTTATCTGACGAATTTCTCTTAATATTGTCAGGTTTCTATTTCCTCTTCTTTCCACTGATTCTATATGTTTACCAAATGTCATTTTTTCGTCCAGTATTAATCCCAATAGCTTAGGACATGGGTTGTATTTCAGAGTTTTCCCTAGTACTGTGATGGATTTATTAGTGGGTTCAATTTCGATTTTCTTTTTGGAAAAAATACATATTTCTGTTTTTTCCAGGTTGATGTTGATCCTCCATTGTTGTGTCCATTTTACTGCTTTTGTGATGTCTCCTTCCATTTTTTTCTGTAGTTCTTTTATTTCATTTGCCTTTGCAGATTCCCATATTGTTCCGTCATCTGCAAACTTTGTGTAATCGCCTGAGATGTCACTTAGTAGATCACTTATATAGATGTTAAATAAGGTGGGTTCCAATACTGAACCTTGAGGTAATCCTATTCTTGTCTCAAATTCGTCTCCCATAAAGTTGTCGAAGAAACATTTTGCTGTTCTGTTGTTCAAGAAGTCTTTTATCCATTTCCATGTTCTCCCTTTAATACCAAGATGGTGCAGTTTTACCAGGAGTCCTTCTCTCCAGATGGAGTCATATGCTTTTTCCAGGTCAATCAAACATGCTAGGGTTATTTCTCCTTTATTGAATCTGTCTATTGTATGCTGTATAAATCTAAGCAGGCAGTATGCAGTGGAATGTTTTTTTCGGAAGCCTTCCTGCTTCTCGTCAATCATCTTCATTCCTTCTACAAAGGCTGCCAATCTATTGAGGACAATTCTTTCAGTAATCTTGCACATGACACTGGTAAGACTGATTGGGCGGTATGATGATGGTGAATAGTAATTAGTTTTCCCTTGTTTCCGTAGGAACTTGATGTTAGCTGTCTTCCATTCTTGTGGCAGCTTTCCGTGTTTCCATGTTCGGTTTACCATACCATGTATTGCTTCTATAAAGTTCTCTCCTGCTAATTTGAAGAGTTCTGGAAAGTGGTCATCTGCACCTGGTGATTTTCCAATTTCTAGTGAGAATATGGCTGACTCGACCTCTTCTGTTGTTATTTCATAGTCTAGTTTGTGCTTTGCTTTTTTGATGTTATCTTCGGTACTACAGATCTCTTCATATTCTTTCATAGACTAAGTGCCGGAATACAATTCCGGTTCAGGAACCTATTTCACGGGAAAATATCGGGTAATCGTAAATTTAATTGTTAGAGTTACCCGGTCTTATTATTACTTTATAATGATTTTATTGTCAATATATATACAATTGGATTGGGAACAAGTTTTTACAACTTACTAATCCCTCTCCATACAAATACATTAATAGCATAAATAAAACAAATCAAATGACAGCAAATGTACAGGCTATATCAATTATAATTAGTAAATTAAACAAAATAATGTCAAACTAAGTATACATATTAAATATTGTTTTATTATTTAACAGAAAAAAGGGTGGTGGGGTAAAAACTAGCAAATTATGTTGAGATAATATCACGGTTGGGAATAATTAATTATTAAATCTACAAGTTTGTCGAATAAATTTATGCACTGATTTGAAAAATAAAGTATTCAAGTCTTCGCTAATTTCGTTACATCCAAAGAGTATATATTCTATAGAGATGGGAACAATGTTATTAAAACATTTAAACAAAGAAGTTCTATCGTATTGATAAAGTGGACATTCAAGAAAAAAATGAATAGCATCCTCAAATAAATGACCACATAAACAACGTGGATCATTCTTCAAATTTACTCTATATAAATCGGCATTAATCGGTCTTATTATTACCCGGAAGTTCTAGGGATTTCATTATTGGACATAAAGAA
>MJUT01064705.1:740003-750527 GCA_002080005.1 Gigantidas platifrons
TTTTTTAATAAAATTTAAGGTGCACAATACGATATTAATTTCTGTAGCTGAAATTCATTTTTCATTCTTCTTTTAACTTTTATTACTTCAGGGATCATGAATTTGACAAAGCTGGAAGAACACGTGGGAAGAAAAACCGAAAAACTGGAGATGTAACAGAGCCAGATCATCCCGCAAGAGGATGCAAGCCTGTTCGTAAGTTTCATCGGAGGGATGAAACAAAAATACTTCCACATGCTAGAAGAGGCTTAAAGCTAGAAGACTTGTAGTCAAACTGTGCACTATTGTTAAACAACTACAGTTCAATTGTACAAATTATTTTAATAAAAAATGAACATTTCTAAAATATCTTCCTTGATACATTCAACAATATAAAAATAATAACAAAATGTAGATTATAACAAAACAAAAGTAAAAAGAACCACGTAGATTTAAAAAATAGAATAACAGAATATCTTTCTCCCTTTTCATAAAAAGCAAAAAAAAAGAAAAACATTAACGTCCAAATGATAAAGACTAAAGTACATCTATCACATGTTTTGACACCTGTGGCGAGCTAAGCTCGATCTCCAAAGAAATCTTCTATTACAGTTGTTGCACCTATATTTTTGCTTCTTTTGGTGAACCCCGTGTATGTGGTCCGATAGTGTGTCTTTCCGTTGAAAAGTTGTTTTGCAAGTTGGACATTCGAAGCTGTTGTGTGTATTTACAACTTCCAAACCATTACACGACAGTGTGTGTCGTAATAGTGACGATCTATACTGGTAAGATTTACCACATTTATCACATTTGCAGGATTTCATTTTAGCATGAGAATTGAAGTGCCCTTGAAAGTGACCTCTTTCATTAAATTGCATCTCACAAATGTCACAAGTATATGGCTTTTCTCTTGTATGTCCTCGTTCATGTCTAGTCAAACCTGAACTAGTCTGAAAGGTTTTCCCGCAATGACCACATAAATGTTTTTTTTTCATTCACAGGCACCTCATTTCCATTATCGTCAACTAGAACTTCATGAAACGATTCCTCTAGTCCGTGAATGGTCTCCGTCTCCATCTAAAAAGATACATGTATACACAATTGAGTTATTGTCAGTAACACATAAGGGGACGACCATTTAATTTCGAGGGGACTGGCCCTTTTTTTCAAATAAATATCTTGGTCGCCAAAAATCTGAAAATAAATATCTTGGCCTAGTCAGGACTGAAAATAAAAATAGTTTGGCATTTCAAATTTTAACTCTGCTTATATAGAATATTAAAACTGTGTTCTTTCAACCTCAAAATAAATTATTTTGCCCCCAAAAATATATATTGATGCTAATTGAACTACATATCAAATATCATAGACCTATTATACATGGTTCTTGTTTAACTGAGGTGAACAGAAACTTTATCATTACTATATATTGTGTCAAAGTCGATTAACCGTGAATGCAGGGGTATACACTTAAAATCATCAGGAAACTGAGCTAAGCTGATGCACCAAATATTATTGGCATATTAGGTGCGTTTCTTGATTTATTGAGATATTAGAGCAGAAACTTTCTGAAGTGAGACAAAAACCCAATTCTAAACAATGAAGATACGATGTATCAAAAGGATTCTCCATTACAGACCACAGGCGCTCGTGGCACGGACTTTACACCCCCCTTTTTTTTCTTTCTAACTTTCTGTTTACAAATTTATTTTCAATAATATTTCTTTATTTCTTTATTATTTTATCTCTTTTTCCTTATTTTAACTTGTTCGTGTCAATATTCATATAATCTTATCTTAATAGCAAATTGCATGTGTCGACCCTATATAGATACTATTCTAATATAACGTCCTTTAAACGCTTTGAGACCAAACCCGTGGTAAAAATAATATATACCTACACCCATTGTAACTTATGACGTCATCGACAATTTATAACGATATTTTACCAATTTTTACATATTAGAATCGAAATAATTCATGGAAGCCATATGTATATATTGTTTTTACCACCGGTAGGCCCTTTATGTCAGCTTTTTACCCCTCGTTAACGCTCGGGGTAAAACTTAGTGACATAGAGGGCCTACCGGTGGTAAAAACAATATATACATATGGCTTCCATGTATTATTTCTTAAATAATCCACAAGGCAAGCAACTCCGCTGGTCTAGAAATCCTACCCCTGCTCGCTTCGAGTACATTTACTGCACCTTATTTCCATTATGTCATTAAAACTAGGACATGTATCCATTCCTAAAAGACCCGTCTTTCCGCCCCTGTTTTAGTTTTGTGCATACGATAGCTCAGTTCTCCAGAATTTTAAGATTTTCACACATTTATTGCCAAATTTTTTGTATAATGACCCACCTTAGACGGAAGTGACGTACCACTGCATTAACTTCAACGATAGGGTCAGAAAATATTGCGCCAAAATAATAATTTTTTTGAACTTTTCTTGTGGATTATTAGTATCTATATAGGGTCGACACATGCAATTTTATATTAATATAAGATTATATGAATATTGACACGAACAAGTTAAAATAAGGAAAAAGAGATGAAATAATAAAGAAATAAAGAAATATTATTGAAAATAAATTTGTAAACAGAAAGTTAGAAATAAAGGGGGGAGGAGTGGTAAGTCCGTGCCACGAGCGCCTGTGTTACAGACATGTCAAGAAAATTGGAACCGCCTAAGTGGTATATTCGACCGAATCATATCAAAGTCTTTAAAATTGGTATGCGACTATTTAGGAACCAACAATTTAACTTGAAAAGGTGGGGAGGGGGTAAAAAATTATTTATTTCAAATAATTCAAAATATATGAAAATGGCTAGATGTATTAGCTGATTATCCCAGTGGGATAAAAAAAATCGAGATTCTTACCTTCAACTTAAATTGCAAAGCTACAATCTTAAATTCAAATCCTCCCTTTCAGTAGAATCGGAGTAATCAGTTTTACAAACAAACAGATTTTCATACCACACCGTACACCTGCTTGTCACCAAACCGTACTAAACAAAGTTCATGCAGTAAACCAAACACGTACACTAGCTACCGACCCCCGTGGTAAATAAAGGGTTCTTGGGTCGTTATTCTTGAGATTTGTCTGAGGTATACAGTTGGAAGTGAATGGGAATAGATTGTTATTAATGAGGAACCTTGAAAAAGGCGTTGACATTCGACTATTTGTACAGAAACGAGGAATGAAATGAAAAAAAATGCAAATCGACGCTTTCGATAGGTGTTTATTAACGTATTTCAGAAGCTATTTCACGTATTGAGTTATAAAAATGGTATGTATACATGGCAAAATCAATGACAAATCGATACATTATGCTCCTAATTTGTATAGTTTATTATATTCAAAGAAAAACGTACTCATATCGAACAATTAGCGACATCACGTGACCTTTGTGACTTGACTTCCGGTCAACTATACACTAAAATTTTAACCTTGAGAGCTACGGGAGGTGCTAGAAAATTGACAATTTCTTGTAAAATACATCATTTAAGATTACTTTGCATCTTTCTCGATAATCAGTAATAGTTACCTGATCGATAAATAATAATCTTTTCAGTTTAAATCGATGGGAAATTACGTCCCTGGACTTTCCTAAAATAAAAAATTTTTCCTCGATTTTACCGTTATTTGTATGTAAAATGCCTCGACCCCTAGGTACTTTAATTGAAAATTTCACGATTCCTGGTAAATAATTGATAGTTTTGCATCTTCCTGCAAGTAGTTGACATGTGGAAAGCTGGAATTGTTACGTTTATATCAGTTTAATTTTACATCCTGTCTCGTCCCTAGATGTTTGAAGTTCATAAATTTTTTGGCAACAACGTACAAACTTAACAAAGAATGCACGGTGATTGAACTTTAAATCGCTATTAAAAAAAATCTGCTCAATATTTAAAAATTATGCTGATATCCACATAATCTTGAAATGTTTATCGATAAGGAAATGTTATTTGTATCAGTTTAATTAACTAGAAAATACTTCCAAATTATTTTTTTAAAAGTGCATAAAAACCTCGATAAATCATGTACAATCCCTATTAATTTACGGTAATTTGTAAATTCAGTCGTTCCAAATGTGTCAAATTTGATCAATCAAATTATAATATGGAAAAAATATGCTGATATCCTGTAGAAGCTGAATAATGATTCTTTCCGAAAATCGAGTTCCTAACAGTTTAATTTGTGTTCTTATTACTTCCAATTTTATTTGAAAATGACAAAATTTTTAAGATGGAACAAGAAAAATCCAACATGGCGGAGCTCACCGGAAATAGTGTTCATGATTTAGTACACGGATTTGACAGATTGTATCATCTATTTCACTCATTTATTCATGATTCTTTAAAAATATTCCACCTGATTAAAAATATTTCATGTCAAGAGTGAGCATTTTCCTCTTTTGATAGCCACTTTGTGGACATGCCGATAATAACGTTTGTTTGTAATTTTTAACACTTGGCTTGATTCTGTCCTTCAAATTTTTCTGGATTGCAGATATTTTTTTCTTGCAATTATGTAAATTGTTTCGAGAAGTCAAGGTCCACACAGGGGAGTACAATACATCCTAATTAATTATACACAAAGACATAAAAATGGCAGAAACCCCAGTGCGTTTATTTCCTGTATTATTGTACAGGTAAATAATTTCACACACTTTTTTTTTAAATAATATAATTCGACCGGTGTGTAGAAATACCGCAAAGGACCTCCTTAGTGCACTAAGAACAATAAAAGTGCACTAAGGACATAATAAAGACGTCCTATGTGCACAAAGAAGGTTGCAAATGAATTGTCAGTTTAAAAAAAAAATCTCATATGGTCAATTTTTATAATAAAAAGTTTAAAATTAACGGCGATATTTGCATTTTTGCCGGCACGCGCCTACTACAAAGATAATCACGTGGTGATTAATGCATGTTGATTGTCAATGAACGTCGAACAAGTCAACAATGACAATTAGATGTGAGCTAATTATATAATGAAAAATTGTGTATGAGCTTGGACACATGGTTTTTGATGTTGATCTTTAAAAGATATTGTTTTTTTACGATGAATTATAATAAAAAGAAATGTGAAAAAAAAAATTTCGCCGGTAAAGTTAAAAAGATCGTGTGTTTTTGCAAGAATGTTTTAGATATTATTTAAACGCTAAATCGTTTTATTTGTCATTCATATCGATATTGCACATTTATAATATACGTTCACTAAGTGAAAGAATACTAAAAATTTCAAACAAGATGTGGCGTCCCTGGGGTTCACAGTGCGTCAAAATGACACAGAAGCAGGTGAACTTGTACAATATCAAGGGGAGTCATCAATAACATAATCTCGTTGCACAGAGGAGTTCGAATTAAATGCTGTAATACCAGACCCAGATGTAATTGGTCAGTGGTGCGTAATTCATTATGATAAATCCGTCTATCCTGGAATTATCATTGGTCATTGATGTGTCTTTGTCTCGTTAGAATTTTCAGTTAACCTTATAATGAATTGCCATTGTGCTGTGACCATGGATTAATTACTAATTTTTTGTTGGGACCATTCAAAGCTCGCTGATGGGTGTGGGTTCCACATGTTGAAGACCTCGTAGTGGCCTCTGAATAAATATTTCTATTGTTTGTTTTGTTGGTATATTTCCCCATATTTGTGCAAGGAGAAAGCAACTGACTCTCATGATGTTATTGTCAACTTTATCATATACCGATACATTCGAGTGTACCCAGTCAGTTTGCAGTGACCAGAGTGAAAAAAAATACGTAGATGATCACATGTAGGCCACTCAGGCAGTGAGGCTCATATAGCACAAAACAAGATCGTTATTAATGGAAAATAATCCAGTCATAACAGACAAACACACTCACATATCCTGGAAATCAATTTAAAGATTGTTTTACAATAGAAATAACGTGCACTTCTTTACCGTCACATCATGATTTTTACCGTCACATGGCTATAGTTACCGTCACAAGCACAAATTTACGGGTGGTTTTGCAAACACTTCTGTACAGTTAAATGGGTTTTGTGTGAACTGTATCCTTACTCGGAATTTTAACTGTACAGAAATGTTTGCAAAACTGACGGGTTTCCACGCAATGAATGTATGCTAATAATGAAGTCTGATATGTGGGCCCTTCGGTGAACTACTTGGTTTTGTTAGTTTTACTTTTTTTAAATTGTACAACTGCATAAACCTACCACGAGGCGATGTTCAAGTATCCCTGTTGTGACATAGCAAACCACACTTGACGCTTAATTGTTTTCTTAATGCTTAGGATTTCTTTATTTTCATGCAAAACAAGTTCGGAACTAGATCTATAAGAGAACAAAATCTGAAAGAAAAGCACTCTTCATCCGCATTCTTCTTTTTATAGATTGGTCTCATCCCCGTTTTCTTTACACATTTTAAACTTCCACGTTTATTAATATATCAAATATCAATTGGTAAGATTTATTAGAACATTGTTTCATTTTTTTCGAGAAATGTATACCTTAAACGAATACAGAGTCAATACAACGTTCAAAATAAATGCTGAAAACTTATTTGAATTTTACGAAATCTTAGCCAGTAAGATGTTGTTCCCTTATTTGTCTCGTTTCCGAAATTACACAGAAAAAACACAAATTACAGGCATAAAATATTCTAGACATTTTACAAATAAAACAAGTTTGGAACGAGATATATGAGGGAACAAAATCTGAAAGTTAAACATTCTTCTTCCGTATTCGCAATTTCTAAATATAGATTTTCTGACCACTGAAATTACAATAGTGTCAATACGAGACTGGTCTCATCCCTGATGTTTTTTTTTCATCTTGTTTGAAATTTCTAGTATTTTTTTTACTTAGTGAACGTATATTATAAATGTGCAATATCGATATGAATGACAAATAAAACGATTTAGCGTTTACACCGTGTCCAATGCCACATTCGGGGATGGAGATGAACATAGTCCGAAGCGACGAGAACGAGGTTAGTTGGTATAATTTTGCAAATTTCTCGAGTTCTGTAATTAGGCAAGTGTAAAAATATATCCAGCGGAACACTGTGATCATCCACGCAGATATTGAACCCAGTTTGCATGCGCAAGTTGTCCTGGAAATAGTCAAACACTCAAACACAATGTGGGGACGGTCCTCAAAATCGGAATTCACCGGTATTTTCTGTACGATTACGTCTTACATGCAGCACTACACAGTGATCACTGTTGTCATATAGTGTGTCCAAAACGAGGGCAATAATGATTTATTGTTATTACGGCAGCATAATGTGTCAATAATCGTTTTCGACACAAAATTACGATGTGTCGTATGGGGACAGAGAAGTCCGTGTAGCCAGTAAGGGGGGACAGAGATCAACTTTGCAAAAACGGTAAAATTATTACAGCTGTTCCACCCTTTTAACGTTCACAATGGTTTGCATTTCGTATTTAAACAACATCCTGCTATGTTTATTCCCTTTCCAACACGATAAGACACACTGAAATTGTGTGTTAATTGTTTTATTTACAACAATTTTTAGTTAGTGGACATAATTATTCGTCACCTGTGATTTTTTCCTATATATACTGAAGGGAAAAAGAAGTGCAGGGTCAACATTTAGGTGATTTAATATTATTTATTCGAATGTTTTTTTCAATATTAATTTTTAATCAACAAGTTTTTGAAATTTCATTAGATTTTGATCAATAATTCATGAGTATTTGAAACCAATTTAACAGTACCCCCAAATATGTTAAAGTGAAATCGATTAACTCGTCAATATCTCTCCTGTGCATGGAGTTCATCAGAGCATTTATCCTTCTCATGGGGATATTATCCCACTCTTTCAACAAAACAGCCCTTAATTGGTCGCGAGTAGCGGGGGAATTCCCACGCCCCCTTACTCTCCTGTCCAGTTCGTTCCACAGATGTTCGATTGGGGACAAATCTAAACTGTACGGAGGCCAATCGAGTGGGTTAATGTTATGATTGGCAAGAAAATCTTGATAAACTCTTGCTACATGGGGCCGGGCGTTATCCTGCTGGAAAATTAGGTGATGCTGTTGCACAAATGGAACTGCAACCCGCCGGAGGATTTCATCCCTATATCTTACGTCTGTTAAATTACCGGCTATCACAGTCAACGGCGACTTTAAAAAGTGAACCGCGACTCATCTGTGAAAAAGACCCGTCTCCATTGCCTCATTGGAAATTGTCTGGGACCATGTGCCGCCAACCAAGCCATACAACGCGTGCGACGTGCACGAGTGAGAGGAAAACCAATGTAAGGTCGACGAGCTCGCAGACCAAGCTCGCGCAATGGGTTTCTCACAGTTTTTGGGTGAATGTGGCGATTATGATTGCCTACCTATTATGATTGCCTACCGTAGTTAAAGCGGTTTCAGTGGCAATAACGTGGCGATTTCTGTGTGTCACATGATACCTTTCACGGTTGAGTAACTTTAGACACCAATTTTAGTGCACACTGACCAAGCCACTCGTCTGCCCAGTTTTCGTAATTTTACGTCACGCAGTTAAAAAATAGGAGCATATTATGTTACCCTGCGTTTCTTTTTCCCTTCAGTAATATGAAACCACAATTTAAACAAAAAATATTAAGTCATTTCTTATCCAATTTCAATAAAATTTTCATCCATAAAATTTAGTTTTATTGTTTATTTGGACATAATCTGCAGTTTTAAAGAATCAGCAAGGTAAATTTTAATGTAATAGTTAATACTTAGGTATATGGAATTGTGACACAAAAAAATTAAAGTTTGTGATTAAACCATTGATATTTTAAAACTGCACCTAAAATATGTCCAAATAAACAGTAAAACTGTATATGTATAATATTCTGTGTTTAATGGTGAAAATTTCGTTTGAAATTGTATAAGAAATAAGTTAAAAAAAATTGTTTTTAAACGTGGTTTTAAGTGACGTTGAATTTTGGTTGTGCAATAGTAAACTGTCTAAATAGTTATAAGAAATTGTCACAGTGGAAAAAAGTATTTGTGACATTCATTCCTGTCATAAAGAAGATTGTGCATGTTTGTTGCCATTCATAAATGTTTACACTAGTTACGATTCATTCTTTCCATAAGGACAGCGATAAAAGACAGCAGTGGGCGAAAGCTGTAATCAGAAAAGACTTTGAACCAAAAGTGTATAGTATGTTGTTTTTAAAATTAATTAATGTTACCAGTTGAGGTCAGTAAGGTTATTAAGGGTGCAAACAGCATTCATGTGAATCGAAAATGTCATTTTGATTTTCTACCCAGCCATGTTAAGGCAGTCCATCAATTGAAAATCCATAAAAAAAAACCGTGTTTTTACTTTTTGGTTCAATACACGCAATAATGCATTAATTTTACTCATTTAAGCCATAAACCAATAAAATTATGATTGATCTACTCAAAATGAAAAAAAAAATATTAGGAATCTATCAGAGGTCAAGTGATCACATTAAAGAGAAGGCACTGGCTACGATTACCTGGATTAGGTAATAATAACTAAAAATTAGGATTACCTGAGAGACTAAGTGCCGGAATACAATTCCGGTTCAGGAACCTATTTCACCGAAAAATATCGGGTAATCGTAAATTTATTTGTTAGAGTTACCCGGTCTTATTATTACTTTATAATGATTTTATTGTCAATATATATACAATTGGATTGGGAACAAGTTTTTACAACTTACTAGTCCCTCTCCATTCAAATACATTAATAGCATAAATAAAACAAATCAAATGACAGCAAATGTACAGGCTATATCAATTATAATTAGTAAATTAAACAAAATAATGTCAAACTAAGTATACATATTAAATATTGTTTTATTATTTAACAGAAAAAGGGGGGTGGGGTAAAAACTAGCAAATTGTGTTGAGATAATATCACGGTTGGGAATAATTAATTATTAAATCTACAAGTTTGTCGAATAAATTTATGCACTGATTTGAACAATAAAGTATTCAAGTCTTCGCTAATTTCGTTACATCCAAAGAGTATATATTCTATAGAGATGGGAACAATGTTATTAAAACATTTAAACAAAGAAGTTCTATCGTATTGATAAAGTGGACATTCAAGAAAAAAATTAATAGCATCCTCAAATAAATGACCACATACACAACGTGGATCATTCTTCAAATTTACTCTATATAAATCGGCATTAATCGGTCTTATTATTAAACGGAAGTTCTAGGGATTTCATTATTGGACATAAAGAATTGAAAAAATTATTATTATTATATATCAATTTGTAATTGATAATACATTTTAAATCAATACATCTTGAAAAGATATGAAATATACTTCGTAAATATATTTATGTACAAAGATGGAATTACATAAGAAATTGCGTTACTTTCCTTTGTTATAGCACTATCTGCATAGCCAGTACGTGGATTTTGGTGGCGCTTTGAGGCCAACACATTTAAGATGGTTCCACTCTAAACATCCATCGCAAACTATGGATGCATAAAGATGAACATCAATTTTACAGACTGAACAGTTCCATTCGGCTGTTTCTTTTTTTTT